>JAULKM010074859.1:0-11812 GCA_032355605.1 Rubia tinctorum
CGTCACCACTCCCATCCCCTCTTCTCCGGCTCCGACTCTTCCTTCTCCCAGATCCCTCGCCATGTTCTTCCATCTTCGGTCTCCTCCGACGTTGACCTCCTTCACCACTCTCCTCCCCTGCGCCTCCACCACCACTTCTCTCTCCTGCTCCCGTCTCCGCCACCATCTTCTCCTCCTCCTCTCCCCTCATATCCCCTCCGCCTCCGCCTACTCCCCTCCCCTCCCCTCCACAACCCTCCCCTAGCCCCCCTTGTGCGACGGAGGTTGAGTTCGACGAACAGTGACAACAAGTTCTCCTAAACGATGGAAATGTTGGGGTTTCGTGATGGAAAGGTTAGCGGTTCACAATGGAAAGATGGTGAGGTAGGTGTTCATGACTGGATGGTGGTGGTTCGGCAGCGTATGTGAGGTTGAGTTCGACATCGGCCATCTCTGGGTTTTTGGTTGTGATGATGGTAGTGGCATGCGGTTGTGGGATTGCGAAGGGGGTGAGGAGGACGCGTGGCGGAGGGGTTGAGGAGGAGGGGTTTTCAGAGAGGGTTTTAGAGAGGAGGTGGTGTGAGAGAGGAGGAGAGGTGAGGCGGCGACGAGAGGAGGTGGCGAGGGAGGAAGAGGTGTGAGTGGTGTCGAGAAGCGGCGGAGAAGCAGCGAGAGAAGGTAGAAAATAAGTGAAGAAGACAGGGGCATATTGATCTTATCACCAGGGAAAAATTTGTAGAGAGGTTTTCTCTCTCTGCAGATTCCCTTAGGACAGAAGGAGTAATTTTTTTGATAATTTCACAATATATCTCTAAATTTATTACCATATTTAAAAAAACCCCTTTTAATTGACTTTTAATAATTGCACAATAGATCCTGTCTAAAGTTTAGAATTCCTTAAACAAGACTTTGTGTAAATGATTATATAAACAAATTTTTGTAAAATTATATTTTGAGTCAAGGGTTAAAAAACCCTATGTTTAAACGGAAAGTGACAATATTACCCAACAAAATGAGAAAGTGTCAATCTAACCCTTGACACCGGTGACCTCAATTGTCAATGAAAACTTTGATCGGAATTGAATAAAATGACTATTTTACCACTGAACTAAAGACAGAAAAAACAACATAAATACCCTTATGTTTTTCCCTTTCTCCTTCTTTCTTCTCCCTCATTTTCTTCTTCTTTTCCTTATTTCTTCTTTCGGCGGCCCTTTTCTTCACCGCTGGGAACCACCACCAGCTCACCACCGCCCGCTTAATTTTCTCACGTTGCCATTCACTATTGACGCAGGTGAGGATAGCTTGTCACCTCGCATCCTCTCCGGCGACAGTTGGTGACAGCGAGGATCTTTCTTTTACCCTCCTCCAGATCTGAAGGTGAGCTCGCCACCATCCTACCGACACGCTGAAATCTCTAAAGTCGATCCCCACCGTTTCAAGGGTCTCCAGGAGGTATTCCTTCGTCGAAAACTCCCCGCAAGTTTGTAGGAGAAACGCCGAAAGCGGTTTCTTGTTAAAATTGTCTTGCATATTTGTGGTTTATTAGTGGTTTACAAATAAATCGAATGATTGTGGTTTCTAATAAAATAGATTTATTAGCATCGTGTTGTTAGCATCAGGTGGTTTCTAATAGAACGGATGATTGTGGTGGTATACTAACAAACTCTATTTGGCAGAGTTGTGCGTATAAGAAAAACTGGTTTATTTTGAAAGTAGGGGGAGACCAGCTTCTACTTTTCTTCCAAAAATTACTTCCGCTTTCAAAATAAGTTTTTTTTTTACTTTACCAAACACTAAAAAGTACTTTGTTTATAAGCACATCAACTTTGGGTCACAATTTAATTTGATGACTCTGGCCTTAAAGGTAGTTTTAAAATTTCAAGAAAATTTAAAATCTAGAAGAATAAAGTGGATCTAAAATTTAAATAAAACTAGGGAACTAATTAAAAGTCATGTACTAATAAACCGTGGTTTGTGATCAACCTTAAAATTTCGAAACCTTCATCGTCGAGTTGCCTCAGAAGGCAGAACTGACGATGAAGAAAAGAAAATCACATGGCTGAGTAGGTATAGGAGTAATGATGGGAGAGTTTAGTATTTGAATTAGAAAATAATATAATATTAGGAAAATGGAGAGGGGTAAAATGGGGAGTAAAAATTTGGCTCAAAGGCTGGGGATATTTGTGACCTATTGGATTTAGTCAATGGCCCATTTCTTCAGTCAACGCCGAAATTACGACAAAAGGTTATAACGACACAATTCGTCATAAAGTTAGTGTTATTTTGACACTTTCTCGTTTTGCAGGGTATACTGACGCTTTCAAGCTAAAGTTAGAGTTAGAAGTGTCAAAATTCCTTATTTATATATTGGTACGATTTAATTTTTTTATTTGAATAAATGATATTTTTTCTACTATTAGACTGTATATGAATTGGGTCGATTTGAGTATTTTGTAACTCGATTCGACCCAATTCAACCTGATTTAAAACTATGAGTATTTTGTCCCAACCCATCCTAACCTATTTGACCCAAAGTTTTAAATAAATTTGGGTTGGAACAATTGACCCATCCTAACCCACAGATCAGCATGAACAACCATATCCTACGGGAACGACACTTCTACATCGTTCAGTTATTCTGGTCCAAAATCCTCAAGAATTAGTTACTCTTTGGATTGTGCGTTTTGTTTGATCTGTGAACCACCCAGTTCCCCAGCATGTGAAATTATTTTGAATAGTCCAAGAGCGCTTTCATTTTGCTAAGAACATATCCAATGCATTGGCGTCATCCATGAATTTTGGGTTTTCAAGTCAAATTATTACTTGGCTTCATCCATGAATCCATGCTATTAAAATCTAAAAAAAACGTGTGGCGAATATTAGAAAAAAAATTGCTGCTGAATTTTTTATATAGATTATACATCTGTTACCTTACAATACGTACAGTTTGTATTAAAGTACACATTTTTTTTTAAAACTTTGAATATGAATCGGTAAACTTTACTAGGAGGTAGTGCATAAGTCAGGTTATGAATCATTTTTTGGTTAAAACATGCATATGTTAGTGTACAACCATTATATGATATAGTACACATAAAAAAGGATACTAAAATGCGATAATTTAAAATTGTCACATAAACTGTGCATTGATTACTCTACAACATGTACTGTTAAATAAACATTTGCATTTAATTTAAAACTGCCAATTACTTTTATGAATAGCAAAACTTCTCTGGGAGATAGTGCATAAGTTACATTATGTATCGTTTACGTTTTGTTAAAACATGAACATGTTAGTATACAACTAGTATTTCTTATAGTACACATAATATATGTTACATAATTTTGTAGTTTCAAATTTTCATATATACAACATTTAATACCTTACAACATGTACTGATTACATTAAAACATGTATTTATTTCAAACACGGACCAAGTTTCCTTGATTTAAATAAAAAAGATGTCATGAATATTCTTGTCGGCGTGAAAGCGTGTAAATGTGGAAACATTGCATACTTTGTATAAAATGCATGCAAATGTTGTCTGTTTCATATACATGAAGGGCTCTCAACATCTGGACATAAGGGAAGATACGGGATAAATACTAGAAGTACTTGTGTGCTGGTTAACCAAATAGCTCAGAAGGCGACATTATCAACCCTATTACTTGTTAGACACTGAAGGTGGTTCTACAACAAAATAATAAGAGGAAAAAGAAAGGATATGAAAATAAAAACATAGGTGTAAAACTAAAAAATATACCAATGTAGGATATGAAAAGAACATTGGATCAAACATAAGTGTATTCATTATTCATTGAACAATAATCTTCCATTAGGGAACTTATAGTTACAATAGTATTCATATCTATATTAACTAAATATCTCTAATATAATGAATCAATTTTCAATTTTCAAGGGAGAATTATCTTCAAATTCCTCGAGTTCAATGTCATCTTCATCCGTATCCTGCTCGTGTTGAAACGTCTTGTGGAGTCCAATGATCAATATTTATCATTTTTTAAGTTACAACCACTTCAAGCTTAGATCAAGTCCTGCAAAAAGTCACACACATTGAAAACTAACAAATACAACACATAAATGCATTTCCTAAATCAAAACGAATAATCAAGAGCAAATGAAAATAAAAAGTCATGCGCCCTACAACTAACAAGTACACATTGTATATTAACAGACATGACACATAAGTAAACATATGCTATTCCTAATTCAAAACGAATAATCAACAACAAATGAAAACAAAAGAGTCATACATAGTAAACTAACAAGTACATACCGGATACCTGTAGTTTTCAAGAAAACATTTAATACCTTACAACATGTACTTATTACATTATAACATGTATTTATTTTTAAATACAGGATCAAGTTTCCCTGATTTAAATAAAAAAGATGTCAGAAATATTTCTTCCTGGTGTGAAATCATGTAAATGTGGAAACATTGCATACTTTGTATAAAATGCATGCAAATGTTGTCAGTTTCAGATACATGAAGGACTCTCAACATCTGGACATAAGGGAAGGTATAGGATAAATATTAGAAGTGCTCGTGTAATGGTCAACCAAATAGCTCTGAAGGCGACATTATCAACTCTATTACTTGTTAGACCCTAAAGGTGGTTCTGAAATTAAAAAAAATAAAGGATTTGAAAATAAAAACATAAGTGTAAAACTAAAACATATACCAATGTAGGATATGAAAAGGACATTGGATCAAACATAAGTGTATTCCTTATTCATTGAACATAGTTACAATAGTATTCATATATAGATTAACCAACGGTTTCTAATACAATGAATCAATTATCAATCTTCAAGGGAGAATCATCTTCAAATTCCTCATTTTAATGTCATCTTCATTCGGATCCTGCTAGTGCTGAACCGTTTCATGGAGTCCAATGATCAGTATTTATCATTTTTAAAGTTACAACCATTTCAAACTTAGATCAAGTCCTGCAAAAAGTCATACAAATTGAAAACTAACAAATAAAATATATATGTAACAAATGCATTTCCTAAATCAAAACAAACAATCAAGAGCAAATGAAAATAAAAGTCATATGAATAGAAGTAAACCGATATTAACAGACGTTACACATTAGTAAACAGATGCAATTACTGATTCAAAACGAATAATCAACAACAAATGAAAACAAAAGAGTCATACATAGTAAACTAACAAGTACACACTGGATTCTAACATACACAAAATATAAGTAAACATATGCAGTCCTTAATTCAAAACAAACAATCAACAAAAAAAATTAAAATTCATATAAGTAAGAGATGAAAATAACAAGTACATATAGGATACTAAGAGATGCAACATATAAGTAAACAGATGCAGTTTCTAATTCTAAATAAACAAACACCAACACATGAAAATTAAAAAAATCACATAGAGTACAACTAACAAGTTTACACTGGGTACTAAGAGATGCAACATATAAGTAAACAGATGCAGTTCCTAATTCTAAATAAACAAACAACAACAAATGAAAATAAAAAAATCACATAGAGTACAACTAACAAGTTTACACTGAATGCTAAGAGATGAAACATATAAATAAACATATGAATTTCCTAATTCAAAATGAACAATCAACAAGTTTGTTCTAACAACACGAGGATAATTCAAAACCAGATAAGAAAAAAACACACAGAGCAACTCAAAACAAAAAAATGATGCCTATCAAACGCTCAAAACTAGAAGTTAAAGTAACAATAAACGACAACAAAAACAACACCAACAAAACACAAAATAAAAGGAGAATAAATCCCAACTATCCAACGAATCTCAAATAAACGAATGAAGAAACTAACCAGAATTGACACTGAAAAGCAAAAAAAATGGATGAGAAGACACCGCAACCGAGGTTACACTGCCTTGGCGGAACCGGCTACAGTTACGAGAGAAGGCAAACCAATGGCGCCGGAGGTTACGAGAGGAGAATACAGTGAAACCGGCAACGGTGGAGGTTATGAGAGGGAAGTCATGATGGTACAATGATGATGAAGGTGAGAGGAGGCGGAAGTTACGAGATCTGGCGGAGGATACGAGATAGTTGCGACTTGTGAGATAGGAAATAAAGAAAAAACGAAAATACTCAATGAAAAATTGATATTTAATGAAGCCATGAACTTCTATTAATTACAAAATGAACCTCATTTTGCAATTAAGTCCCTGACTTATATCCCTTAAAAAGGTCACCTTTTAAAAGACTTTCTATATATTTTTACTATCATTGTCTTCTATTGAGATATATTAGGATATTATGTACTCCGTTCCTCTGTATATGTCACCATAGGTTTAGGTTCTTGGATCTAGGTAAATGAAATGAGTTGATGAAATTGAACTTAGATAGTAAAAAGTAAATTTTGATGAAATTGAAGAAATCTTGCCAAAAATAGAAAGTATGTCAATATAAAAGAAACAACCCAAAATAGAAAGTATGGCGATATAAAAGAAATATTCCAAAAAGGGAAGTGTGCTATATAAATTTAGGAACTGAGGATGTAATATTCTATTTCTTGTAGAATAAAAAATAGAACTATCATTTTACAAGGATTAGAATATAATTCTTTTTCTTTTTTGTCTTTTGTCTTCTGTACAAATCCCTATGTAGGGGGTCTTTTATGATTAATACAACCAATAGTTCATATTTACATGGTATAAAAGCTCAAATCTCGAAAACTCTTAAATTCTAAAAACCCCAAAATCCACCTTTACAGCCGGTCAATGGTCATGACTCCGATTCCGCCAGTCTTTCTAGCGATTCCGCCGCCGAGATCGAGGACGCTGGCTCCACTTCCATCCTCTTCGTACTTTTTCAAGCTTCTGATAATCCTGGTTTCACCATTTGCCCAAATTGTAACTATTTGCAACATTTTTTGTGTAACGCAAAAGTTGAGATTTTTGGATGGATCTATTACTTGCTCTGACAATGATTCTCTGGATCATAACAGTTGGTTTATTGTTAACTCTACGCTTGTTGGATGGACTTTCAGACCATTGACCATTCACTTACTATAGTATCGCTAAGGATATTTAGGATGATCTCGCTCAACGATTTTCTATTGGGAATAGACACAGACTTGTACAGATCCATTTTGATATTACGAATTGTCATCTAAATGAATATGTTGTTTCTATCTACTATGAATATTCTCCTGAGACAGAATCCATGGGATGAATTGAACACACATACGCCACCTAGAGTTTGTACTTGCAAAAATTGTACCTGCGAGTGGTTTTCCAATGCTGTCAATGATCATGATAATGAGATTGTTAGTCAAATTCTCATTGGTTTGGATGATGGATACATCACTCTTCGTTCAAATACCATGTCTCACGAACCATTGCTGCCTCTTAGCTGCGTCTATACCCATGCAGTTCAGGAGGAGCATCACAAGGATGTCTTACGGTCACATGACTCTTAGATAGACTCATTCACGTTTGTTGCACCATCACGACGTGGTCCTTCAGGTGTCATTGCTTCCCCATGTCAAATTGATCATAAGAATCTGCTGTGTACTCATTATGGTTGCAAAGGACATGACGTTAACCCTTGTTTCAAGAATCATGGTTATCCAGAATGGTTCACCGAAGGAAGGGGATTTGTGATTAGCCCGAAATAGCAGTTGCAACAGTCGAATTGGACCACCGCCAATAGTCTCCCTGCCGGTGTGCTCAACTTTGACTGATTATAAAAAATTGGGTCGGTCATATATATATGTAATATACCGATAGCTCTTTCCACCTTTACTTTTAAAGTTTTTGAAATCCGCTAAGTTTGTATGTACTAACTCCAAAAAAAAATAGTTACTCGTTGAGTTACTTATTTGAATGGTTTCTTAGTAATTTTACCTTTTACATAAGTTTGACATTTTTCCAATTGATTTTTAGGAAAGTTAGGTAGCAAGTTCATTTGTTCCATTCATTTAAGAGAAATTGTTCTAATATGTCCTAAACATGCATGACAAATATCAAATGATTAAACAAAATAAGCGGAAGTAGATGCTTCATTGATATAAACCGTGTTCACAACAAATATTTCCCTAGACATGTATCTTTTTCCCACAAATTGACCATTCTGAGTGATAACTTGTTTGTCAGCCTCAAACATACTTTGAGACCAACTTTATAAAGCAGACCATCAAAGATTAAATTCCTACACAGAGAATGAACATAGGGGATTATTTTAAAGAGATAAATTCTTTCCTGAAACCAGTTTAAGAACAATCTTGCCTTTGTAGAGAAGGAGAGCACTGCTTGATTTTCCCATGTATATTTTTTCACCACTAGCAACCTCCTCGGAAGTTTCAAGCAAATATTTGTTTGCGCAAAAGTGTTCAGTGGCTTCATTGGCAATGATCTAGTGGATCTTGTTTTCGACCAAGTTGACTACGGAGACTACATGAGAAATGGTCTCCACAACCTGTTCTTCTTCGCTGAGATTGACTTGAAGATTTTTATTGTGTGTGTTGGGTTTGTTGTTGGAATCCTTGCGCTAGTAGCATTGGAGCTTGAGAGGTAGATGGTAGACTTTGGGATACAACAACTTGACGATCCTGCTGACTGAGCTAGTTCACCGCATGTTCGTAGGCTTACCGAGTACCTTCCCCTCTCTTATGTAAAACCTTCCACGTATGGTTGATGAAACTCTCGAGGGAGGCAGGAACATTCTTGATCAACTCCAAGTCCTCCTTATGCTCAAAGTAGCGACCCCTACCCTTAAGGCTCTGATCATAAACACCGATGATAGCTTCATTCTCCTCAAGATTACCCTCAACTAAAACTAGCTTCACCGTAAGATCATTCACATTCAAATCAAGAAGATTATCTTCGTTGATTATAACATCATTTTCGAGCTTTTCTATATCCCTTTTCATCTTCCAAATTGCCTTCTATTAGGTCCCAGAAATCAACTCCAAGGACCCTGCCTGGGGGAAAAGCTGAAGTAGACGAAAAAACTATATTGGCTAAAATAACAGCAACCGACCCATATTTTTTGGCCATATCTTATACAAAAAGATTACCAGAAAATTTGTAAATCTCATTAGTCATCGCCAGATGCTCATCATGGTAGTTTGAATTCTCTCCGAAGCTCTTTCTGGACTCCTTAGAACGAGCCGAACAACTCCTTAAACTCGGCACTTAAAGCTTCCAGCTTTTTCTCAAGGATCTTAGCTTTCTGTTCCCAATGATTAGGCCTAGACCAATTCTCCAGACTGGCCGAAGATAAGGTCTTCAGAGGGGGAAAATGACTGACATGTTGACAGAATCAAGCACTACCAAAGCTTAAGGAAAACATAAGAGCGAGAAATGAAAACAAGAAAAAAGTTCATTAAAGATTCAAAAAAAATTGGATTACAAAAAGCTTGGATTGAGGATTCAGTCTACCCTATTATCTTTATAAGCTCCATGCTGAGGCTCTTGAACTTCCTAGAACTCTTCATTCAATAAAAACCCGTTTTTAGCACTCCTTTTAGCCTCATCAGTGTGATGCATCACCGTGCCTTCTCTAACATTGCCTTTAGTGTGAGGGGGATTTTGATCACTAGCAGAGTTCCCAACTTCAACATCGGTGCCCACACCAGCTTCGGGGTTAGGCATTGGGTTGTTCCATTACTCATCATCATCGACTCCCAGGTTCCTCAGGTCAGCAGCCGTCAGTGGCTGAGAAAGCTGACCGATGTTATCCAGTAACGGAAGCTGGACATCATTGTTGTACGGAATACTGAGAAAGAACAAGCGAAGAAAATAAAAGCAAAAGACAAAACACCAGAATTTACATGGTTCACTAATTTAGCTACATCCACGGCCGACCAACACCGGATTCCACTAGAGAGAAAATGCCAGATTACAGATTTCCAACTCTCTACCAATCCTATCTCTTAGAGTTACAGTAAAAGGACGAGTCACTATATATAGCTCTCTCCATCGTAAACCCTAATGACTTTGGGCCCAAAAATATTTTGGCTCAAACCAAAACAGAAGACAGAATACCAATAACAGCTCAAACAGAGGACATGCTATACCGTCGGGCCGAGGGCGTCTCCGCCCCCGGAGACCCCAGGCCAGGGTGCGCTCCGCCCCGGGACCCCCCGACTCGCAGACCGGAAAGCAAGACCCCCGTACCAACCTGGCAAAGTGGCTAATACGTATTCAAGATATACCAACATTCACCACCCTGAGTGGCCTTCCACATGGCATATTGCAAGATTTTCAAGGCGAGCCAAGTATTTGTTTATCGGCCCCTATTGATTATCCGAAAGTTTAGCTGGTAGCTCGTGGCCCGAAGAATGTTGGTCAATATCAACGAAGAGCTTGTAAACCTTAAAAGAAAAAAACACCTTCACAGCCAAATTCTTCATGGCCTTGGTTCTGGAAATCCCGAAGAAGATCCGCCTGAGTCTATGCAGTGGCATACTCGGAAAACTGACCCATCAAATCTCCAATGGTGGTCTTACTAGAGCCAAATCAGCTTTAGCAGTGATCAGGGTCTCCCTTTGACTCTTGAGGGTGGCTTCCAAACTGACCCCCGACTTCAACAGCCTGGCCCACATCGCCTCTTACAGCTCATGCGGCTCTGAGCCAAGGGCTCAGCCACAACCTAAATTAATACAAAGATGATACACCCAAAAGAGATAGGTTGGAGTTCTATATACATGTGGTTGGTAAGACTCACGGAAGAACTGGAATGTCCCGACAAAGACAACTGAAGTGGCCAATGTGAGGGAATTGTCAAGGAAATCCATCTTCGAGCTCGATGACCTACATGGATACTTGGTTCATCAAGACTACGGGAGGCAACCCGCTACAATGGTTGAACCTCTTCCAAGAGAGGTTGATTGGTTGAAGGATTGATTGAATAATAGGATCACTGGCACTTGATGTGGCCAAAACCCTTTGAGAAGGATCCTTAGGTTCCGAGGCATGTGTAGATTTCTTCGGCTTCCGACTGACCTAACACTCTCGCTAAAAACCACTGCACACCAAAACTAGAAAAGCATAAACATTCATACCAAAAATTAAAATACAAATGAAGAGTTTGTAGAGGTGAAGGAAACCTTGGGCAGTGGAAGAAGAATAATCAGCTTCGCTCAGGGAAAAATAAGAATACTTCAAGTAGTCTAACGTATGACGACTTGGCTGCAAACCTAGAGATAAATTGGCCAGAGAATAGGGAAGAAGTTTAAATGATCACCCCAAAAGCTTGGTTGTTCCAGACCAGACAAGGGTAAGATGTATAAATATCAAATATTGTTTCCTCCAGTTATTTGTACAAGATTTTACCCATGAGCTTCTTCCTTCAGGAATCTTTACATATAAGGTAAAGGTACCCTCTCTCTCTTCTCACTAGTACTTTAGTTAGGCCAAAGGCAGAACATAGATTTTTTTATTATTTTAAATATGGAGTGAAGGATCGACTTCCTCTTGTGAGCAAAGATTCAGAAAGCCGTGGATAACCATGATCTAGTTAGGGTGAAGCTGGAAAATGTTCACCATACGGCACTTTAGGCGACGAAGGAAGACATCAGGAAAAGGAAAGGAAAGGCCATAGCCAAGATGCCATTTATTGACTAGTGTCTTCATAGGGTGAGCTAACCTCAGCACTGGTGGGAAATGTTGGGGTGGGAAATGAACTGGACATTATTATGGTAATATCCACTACAAAAAAACAGTTCACTTGCTACACAATTTTAGTTACACATGAAAAAAGTGTAGTAAAATTGAATACATGCTCAAGTGTAGTAAAATTGGTTACACTTCTTATATCATTCGCTACATGATAACATGTGATA
>JAULKM010074868.1:0-45346 GCA_032355605.1 Rubia tinctorum
GCGATTCGTGCATTTATTTGAGTTGGGCGAGATCCTCAAATAAATAAAGATCCGATTTTCCGCAATCCAGAGTCTTCACAAGGAGATTCATATCAGGTTCCTTGCCCGTTTCCTATTTATCTTCTGCGTTTGAGGGTCCACATGTGGGTCTAGGTAGTTCGGTACTTGACTTGTATCCCTTATCATTGCCCTTCTGGTTAGCGATGTAACTACACCCATTGCATGATCGAACGATGGTTGTGCTTGGTCCATTGTAGCTATGTTTCTTACACACCATAAGGCCCAGATGATAAAGTACGCAAGTTCTCTGTTTTCCTTCTTCGGGGCTATGTTGAACCATTGATGAAGCCATTCTTTGAATGAGGTCGGGTTGCCTGAGTTGAAATCTAGTTCCATTCTACTATACCTTCATACTTTTTTTCTATGTCGCATTCAAATATCATGTGGTCTACTGATCTCTCTGCTGTGGAACACATTTGACATTTTGTGAATATATTTATTCCTCTTTTCCTTGAATTATTTGCCAGATGAGAAATTTTATTTGCTCTGGAATGTTTGAGCTCCAAAGGCACTTCCACATCTTGGATTGTTCAGCATCGACTGACGGTACTGTTGAAGACGATGGGTTTTTTTCCTGCTTAGCCTTCGATGCTATGTGGTATCCCAATTTAACCGTATATTTCCCCAATAACACTTTCTCCCATGCTAGATAGTCCACATCCCAAAAGTTGTGGGTTGGTATATGAATTTTGAGTATTCCCTTGATCGTGTTGGTTGGAAACAACGCTCTTAGTAATGGCATTCTCTAACATTTTTTAGCGTCAATGAGATCAGACAATTTAATACCCAGGGATGGCAGAATGCTTGTTTCAAACCATATTTGGTTCGTTTGGTTTGGTATCCAATTCTGTTGAATATCCACTTTTTCCCCAATCACGATTTTCCACTTTAGATGTGGTTTAATTAGCTCAAGTCCCCAAAAAAATTGATTTCCATTCCCATCAATCACCCTGCTTCTTCTTGTTTGTAAGATTCCTTGCTTCCTGTAGTACTTTGCCTGAAAGAATTTTGAGAAGAATGATTCTTTATTGATAGGTAGCATCCACGCTTGCTTACCTAGCATTGCTTGATTCATTTCGGTCGTAGAACGTATCCCTAGTCCTCTAAGCCATTTCGATGCACATATTTTTTACCATGACTTCTAGTGAATCCCTCTTCCTCCCAGATCTTCTGCCCGGATGAACCTTGTCATCTGTTTGTCAACCTCCGTAGCAGTTTGTTTTGGTACCCCGAACATCCCAACAGTGTATTGTGATAGGGAGCAAAGAACATGTTTGCACAATGTAATCCTGCCCATTATCGATAAGTAGCTCTTTCTCCATGCTGTTATTTTTTATATAACCTTCCTCTGTAAGCCTTTGAACAATCTGACCTTGGAACCCTTAAAATTGATGTCATGGCCTAAGTACTTCCCTTGTAGGAGGTCTGGCTTGATATTGAATCTCAATTTGATCAGGTTTGTTGTGAGGTCATTTGCATTTGGGCTAATGAGAAATGGAGATTTCTTAAAGGTTAAGTGATGTCCTGAGTTTTTCGCAAACATATTCAGCGTAGACGCAAGTTTTCTAGTTCCCCCTTCTGTGACTTCAAAGAAAAGAATGCAGTCATCTCCAAACATCAGATTTGACACACGTGGAACCCCTATACCAAATTGGATTCCTCTGCACACTTTTTTGAATGGTTGTGAAGCTATCATGGAAGATAGTGCTTCCTGGCATAGAATGAAAAGGAAGGGAGATAGTGGTCATCCTTGGCTCAATCCTTGTATGGGTTTGAATGGTTGGGAAAGCTCACCATTGAATTTGATTGAATATGTAACCATGGTCACACACTCTATTATCCAATTTATCAACTTTATTGGGAATCTCATCCACCCCATGACCTTCCTAAGGAAATCCCAGAAGACTCGATCATATACTTTACTCATGTCGATCTTGAGGGTTGTGATTGCTATTTTCCCCTTCTTCCGCTCCCTTATCCTTTCTATCAACTCATGCTATTAATGAGTTCTCAACTATTGATCTCCCATGGACAAATGCAGCTTGGTTCCCCAAGATAAGATACCCCATAATTTGTTTTAATCTATTTGCTAGAACCTTAGCAATTTCTTTATATGTAACATTGCACAGGCTAATTGGTCTTAAATCAAAAGGTTTAGTAGGTACCTATGTCTTCGGGATAAGAGTGATATTGGTTTTGTTCCACTTGCTGAGCATTCTTCTTGTTGTGAAGAACTCCTGAACAGCTTTTGTGAGGTCCTCCCCAACTTCATTCCAGTAGTGTTGGTAGAACCCTGCTGGTAGTCAAGAATAGATTAATTTCTGTTAATGTTTCACTGCACATGAAGCACATCATTACATCAAGAGAAAAACTGTGGGTGCAAAATGGCATATGTCAATTAAGTTAGATATGAGTAAAGATTTCGATAGAATCGAATGGCCTTCCCTAATGATAACACTACAAAAGATGGGTTTCGACCAGGGTTTCATTGATCTAATTGAAAGATGCATAACTACGGTGCGGTTCTCTTTCGTACTGAATGGAAAATATTTTGGAAGAGTCACACCTACCAGGGGCTTACGACAAGGAGATTCTCTATCTCAATACCTTTTCATTATTTGCATTGAGGTTTTCTCACTAATGATTCAAGAAGGGATAACAAGGAAAAGACTACCTGGTCTTAAGATTGGAAGGAATGCACCAACATTTGTACATCTTTAGTTTGCTGATGATACGTTGAATCAAATACTTAAGAAACTCATGAGCTGAAAAGAATCCTCCAATCCTATGAGGAAGCTTCGGGACAGAAGATAAATCTAAACAAATTCTCGATAATGTTTAGTCCTAACACTAGTGATCATAATAAGTCCCAGACATTAAACACGTTACAAATGTCCGAAGCAATTACACATGAAAAATATTTGGGATTTCCAATAGTGTTTGGACGATCGAAAACTGTGGCACTCGAAGAGGTTAAAATAAGATATGTTCGAAGGTGGAGAGTTGGGAATATAAACAACTTCCCTGGGAGGGGGGATGAAGTACTTATCAAATCAGTTTTGCAGGCTATTCCCACTTATACTCTATCATGCTTCATACTACCTGATAATCTCATAAATAACATATATAAGCTATACAGTCACTATTGGTGGGTCAGTACATCCCAAAAGAAGAATATCCATTGGGCAAAATGGACAAAATTATGCTTCCCAAAAATCATGGGAGGATTAGGCTTCAAAGATCTAAAAATATTTAACCCGACGATGTTAGTAAACAAGCGTGGTGTCTGCTTGTAAATCCGAACTCAACAGTGGAACGGGTTCTAAAATCTAAATACTTTCCATATTCTACTTTCCAAGAGGCAAAACTGGGATGGAATTAATCATTTGCATGAGGATCAATATTAGAGGGAAGGAAATTGTTGTCAAAGGGCATCCAAAGAAGGATAGGTTCAAGGAGGGACACAAAGATTAAAAAAAAAATGGTCTATGGCTCCCAAGATTAGAAGGCCAAAATCCTACATCACTGCGAGAAACTTATCCTGAAGAGCTCAATGTCAGTCATCTTATGATAGAAAATGGCACCACTCAGAACAAGGATCTAATCAATAACACTTTCAATCAGGAGGAGTCTACACTCATTTTATCCCTTCCAAGAACCACTGACCCACAAATTGAATACATGTTGGATATGCCACCCAACATTGAATGGTAAATATATGGTTAAATCAGGTTATAATATGGGAATTAATTCCTAGATTTTCTCACATGCAAGCAACACGGCATGGAGCAGCTCAAGACCATCTCCACAATGGAAGACGATTTGGACTCTAATGACACAACCAAAGATTAAGCACGTCATTTGAAAATTGTGCAAGAACAACTTACCCTCAGAAACCAATTTGAGCCAAAAAATGCTCAGATTTAAACTTCTAGCTTAACCAATTCTGCAGAGGACACATCCACAGAACATATATTTTTCATTGTCCCGTGGCGCATTAAATCTTGTTTGTGGCAAGCCTACACGAAGCAATACATAAATATAAACAACCAAATGCTAGTCTATTGATTCGGGATTTGATTTTAGAAATGGATGAATGTGAAATGGCCATCATTGCTATTCTACTATCCCAACTATGGCACCACATAAATGCACTCTTGCACAGGGAGGATCACAATATCCAACCACAATAGTGTGTTTTATATGCTTCAAATATCTTACCTGCACTAGAAAAATGAGTTAGTGAAGTTTCATATCATCCCTTAGGACGAAATCAAGATGCTCAATCTTCGATACAAAGGAACACTCTTTTTTATGCAACCATATCCAATGATAGCACATGCCTTGGCTGGTTCATTCGCTCTTCAAATGGAAACTGGCTTTTTGGAGAATCACATTGCATACCCCATGTATATATGGAAAAGTATGCAGAAGAAATTGAACTCGGCACAACACTAATAACAGCGCTCAGGAAGGACTTACACATTCATCTCATCAAGGGAGATGCACAAAATGCAGTTAAAAAATCATAAAGAAGATTTGTTAGACTTTGGTCTCATACTTGATGAAATAGCTACACTTATTGAGAAACACCAATATCCTATTTGTCATGGGTTAGGAGACAAGAAAATCATGTTGCTCATGTAGTAGCTCAGCATGCAAAAAACAATAGAGATTCAATCTCTCAGTGGGAAATTACCCCACACTTTGTAACCCACTTTTTCCCCGAATGAATACTAATTTTTTATTTCAAAAAAGTCACTTTCCTTGTAGGAATAGTTGTTTTACCATAATGGAGTTACCATACATTCGACGTACTATAATTGTACCTGAAATGAAGGTGTAACCTGAAGGTATACTCAATTTAAGAGATCTTCAACTAGATTTCTAGGCATCGGCCCAGCGACAAATGTGATGTGGCCTTAGGCCCAAGAATAGAGTTGTAGCAAGTCATTCGACTAAAAAGGGGATATTCGGCTCCAACCCTTATTAATGGTGAAAAAAAATTGA
The DNA here is from genome assembly GCA_032355605.1 of Rubia tinctorum. Taxonomy (NCBI): domain Eukaryota; kingdom Viridiplantae; phylum Streptophyta; class Magnoliopsida; order Gentianales; family Rubiaceae; genus Rubia; species Rubia tinctorum. The sequence continues at coordinate 5,071 of JAULKM010074868.1, forward strand.
TAATCAAAAGTTAACTGTCAATTACTTGAATTCAACCCTCAACAATTAGTTTATATATATATATAAATCATGAAGTAATGGTTGTTCATCGATTACTTAAAGTTAAACCTGGTTTATTAATGTTCATTTTATATATACATAGTGAAGTATTGGTTGACTGTCGATTAGTTGAAGTCCAAGCTTATTCATTAGTGCATGTATATTTAGATCATGAAATGGGGTTGACCATCAGTTAACTGAAGTCAAACCTTGACAATTAGTGTTCATATATACATATATATATATATATTTAGATCATGAAGTAAGGGTTGACCATTGATTAATTAAAGTCAAAATCTATTCATAAGTGTTAGTTTATGGAACGAAAAGTAATGGTTGACCATTGATTATGTAAATTCAAACCTTATTTACTAGTGGCAAAATATAAAATAACAATTAGGAGTTGTCTGTTAGTATAGGAAGGGTACACATGCAACCCAACAAACTAAGCAAGGTACGAGAGAGGTGCTCATGGTAGCGAACCAATGGAAGTACCTCGTGGGACTGTCTGAAACCAACAACGCATTAAACACGCATCAGGCCTTGGCTGCATAGACTATCACAATAACCATGATCTAAGGATCGTGTCTCACCATAGCCACCTCGTTGGCCCTAGGAAACATGTCATAGTTAGGCAAGCGCCACCTAAAATATAGGATTAATACACCTATAAATCGCGAAGGGACGAAGAAGTCCAGATAAGTAACAACATGAGACTAGTCATATACTACTCATGATGTTGACTTAAGCATCAGAGTCTTTATCGAAGATCCAATCCAGGAAGTTCTTGCAGGTGAGATAACCAGATCTTAGCACCAACAAGGTCATCACTAAAGTTCAAGGAGTTCAGACAACATCACGGGCGCCGTATGTGGGGATCATATCTTATAGGTCAAAATTATACTCTTTGAATCATGGTGGAAACCAAGATCGCTCGAAAGTACAGTAGGTTTAGTACCACCCACAACTAATCTGCCCTCCCATGGGCAACCACCTGTTATGGCATAGGAAACCCAAAAAATTGGAGGCCACATAGAAGCAAAATCCCCTTCTGAAAAGAAAATCAAGCCTTTGCAGCCTTTATGAAGGCTAACTGGGAACAACTCTATAAGAAATTCATTAACACCCACAGGAAGAAGAAGGGCAAGATAAAGAATGGAAGAGGATGAAATTCTGAGAAGAAGGTGTTTGAATGAATCCTCAAAAGCAAGCACATAGCCAAGCACTACGACATCGAGGATGAATCAGAATATTCTCCTTTAGTGGAAGAATTATAAAACTTTGCAATGCCGAAGGGGTTTAAGCTACCGACACAACTCAGGACTTATGATGGGACAAATGACCCAAAAGAAATCCTACATTCCTACAGAACTAGCATGAGGTTCCGCGACATGCCCATCTACCTGGTATGAAAATATTTCTCCATCTTTCTCACAGGAACCGCGATCATCTGGGATGATATCTCGCCTAAGCAAAGCATATGAAACTGGGCATAACTAGCATACCAGTTCTTGGAAAAATTATATCAAAAACAAAAATTCACGAAAACATTTTCTGATCTGATGAAAATCACGCAGCAAAGCAGTGATAGTATGTCGGAGTATCATAATTGTTTCGTGTCAGAAAACTCACACACCAAATTTCGCTAGTAGCATTCATGAATGGGATGAGATCATGGGAATTCTACAAGAGGCTCACAATGGATATGCCAGAAAACCTAAGAGACTTCCAAAGGGTCATGGAAAAATTCATCCGGGGAAAATGATGGAAAATGAGCAAGGATAAAAGAGAGTCGGGGAAAACACCAAAGAAGAGATGCGATAAAAAGGTAGATGCACCTCACTCTTGAGGGGGGGGAGCCAATCAATGATACCGCACATTTCTTTGAAACACCCTTGACAAAACCCAAACAAGAAATATGGCAAAACCATAAGGAGCTGTTCAGAGAACTTTGCCTGATGAGAGCCCCGGTCGATGAAAGATTAAAAGACTACTATTGTGATTTCCAAAGATATCACAAACATAACACGGATAGCTGCAATAATCTCAAGAGATAAACATAAGACCTACTTCACCAGGGTCGACTCATGCTGTATAAGAAGGATGAGCACTTTCTAGGAAAATTTGGAAAATATGATACAGAAAGGAACCCACACGCGACCCAAAAAAAGAGTTAACCGTTGTAGTCAAGCATGGGGATGGCACTGATAGCGGTGTCTTAGACATGGTGATATTACTCAATCCATGGGTCAACAGAACCAATGTCTAACAATGCTTGGAAAGCACAAGGAAGGTACATTCCACCCCAGGAGACAACAAACAAGATGATGCTAGCAAGTGAGACAATCACATTCAGCAAAGTGGATACAGTTCTAAGTGCATCACCGAACAACGACCCCCTGGTTATTACAGCAAAAAAAGGGAATTCCAAAGTACGCAGAGTCTTTGTTGATGACTAAAGCATGGTGGAAATAATGTTCTTTGACTGTTTTGACAAGCTTGGGTTTAAGAGAGCGTACTTAAGAAGGGCAATGTCATCCACATTTGAGTTTATAGGGAAAGCCGAATGGCCCATAGGGAGTAGTTAGTCGAAATCCCCACACAAAAAATATATCTAGACTACAAATAAGAAAGACTTATTGGTGAAGAGCACGCCCATGAAGTAATTGAAGCTTCTAAATACGTTTGAACTCAGATTCTACAAAAAAACGTTTGAAGCAGTGAAATTCTAAAAAATAATCAAACTAAAAAATAGCACCAAAAAACGGAGAGGGCTGAGACCAACCTCATTCGTAGCAGAAAACACAAAAATCAATGTTGATGAAGACTACATAAGCAGATGATAGTGAAAATAAAGCACGAAAGTGAACAAGCCATTTGGCCTTACTTAGCACTTTTCTTAATCTCGGCAAAGAGTTTCTTCTCCTGTGTTTGTAGACCTTGCCTCTCCCTTTCTATATCTCGAATTGATCGATCCAGCATGCGCTTATTCTCCCACAATAGCTCTGAAAATTACAACGAAAAATGCTTTATTTACACATAACTACTATTTAGCAACCAATAATCCCGAATTTGAATCAGGCCTTTTCTAAGAGCATAAAGCAGAGCCAATATTTCAAACATAAACTCTAAATAAATCAATTAACCAAGTAGGAAAATGCAAATCTTAAACTATCCCAATTAGATCTCCAAGAACATGATATGAATCTACAATACCTTGTAATAAGTAGTTCCATCTTCTTCAACTGCCCCCTTATCAAACTCGTACTTCACATCCTGCAACCACATTGTATGAAGAAATTTGTAACTTAATCTCAACAAATCCCCAAACAGGTACTCAAAAAAATCCATCAAAGTGAAATAAAACATCGGAGTTTGATTGAAATGAGCAGAGGAAGTGGTGAGAATGAGGTCCACTTTGACTTTGGTGATGTTGAATTCTTCATTTACGGTGCCCTCATCACCCTCCAAGCGAGTAAAGCCCGTTGCAAAAATGTAATCAATCCACAAAATGAGGGAATCTTCAATTCGAGGGTTTTAAATTTCTTCGCAAAATCATGTGGCCCAGCGGAGGATTCAGTTCCGGTGGTGATGCAGCATCATCAATTGTTGCCATGGTGGGTAGGGATGAAGAGGGTGGAGGTCGCCATGGTGGGTAGGGATGAAGAGGGTGGAGGTCGCCAGGGATGGGTAGAGATGGAGGTCGTCGAGGGCATGATGGTGAAGGCGGAGAGAGTGTACGGTGGTGAAGAGTGGGAGGGATGATGAGGTGGGAATAGAATTAGGGTTCTGGATTTTATATATGGTTGAGATTAAATTAACAAAAAAATTATGATTTTTTTTAAAGTACTTAGCACCGGTATGAATTGGATAATATCGGTGCCTATGTATATGAAAAGCAACTGCTTATGGTTGCTTTAAATGGGTTTTTTTCCTATCTTTTGGGACCCGAGAGCAAACCCGCGAGATTTTTTCTAAGTACATCGCACCAGTATGAATTGGACAATACCGGTGCCTATTTATATGAAAAGCAACTACTTAGGGCTGCTTTAATTGGAATTTTTTCTTTGTTTTTGGAACCCAAGAGCGAACCCGCGAGATTTTTTCTAAGAACCTAGCACCGGTACAAATATCATGCCTAAGTAACAAATATCGGTGCTAACTCCAATATTTCAAAATTTTAATCAATCCCTCCAAAATTTGAATGAAATTTTAGAAAATGCATTTTCCCTCCATAACGTAGCATCGGTGTGAATGAAAAATAATGTCGGTGCTAGTATTATTTGATATTTAGGTTAACTTTATAATTTTCACTATTAGGTGCATAGAAATTTTTTGGAGGCGGCGAATCATAAAATTGAAGATACCAATAAACAATTAAATAAGAGACGATTGTGTGTTCAAAATTTGGGATACAATGGGCGAACGGAAGCGTCTCTAACATATTTATAGAAAATAACGCTACGGTCCAAAAATTCCTTACGACATTATCCTTCTCTAAAAAATACACGATTTTTGTTATTCTTGCATAAATATAGAAATAGAAAATAAATTATTTTTTTGGTGAAATGTTGGAAAGCGCTAGTACATGTTCTAAAGTAACTTAGAGTTGATTACTTATAAGTTAGAAAGGAAAATCGCAAAGGATTACTGATATGTTCTTGTGTCCGATTGTTGATAAATATTCTATTACGGATTTGGAAAATAGGATGTGAGTGTATAGGGTAGAATCACGTTCAAGCTTGGAGTTACGAGTAAAGTTTTTACTTTTTACACTTAGCTCCCTCCAAGAAAGTTGGAGTTGTCGAATCACGAAATTAGCAACACCAAAATGCAATTCAATAATATATGATTGCAAATTTGCGATTTGGGCATGTATGAGTGAACAAAAGGGCATCTAAAGTCAACATTGAGTAGTTCTACACAATGTTGAAAAATTACAACATGACCCAAAATTGTGTAACTCTATCATCCACTGCTCCAAAATATATGATTTTTGTTATTCTTGCCAAAATATAGAAATATTAAATAAATGAATTTGTTGGAAAAATATTGGAAAGCGCAAGTACATGTTTAAGAGTAATTTAGAGTTGATTATTTAGAAGTAAGAAAGGGAAATCGGAAAGAATTGTGGATATGTTCTAGTGCCCGATTGTTGATAAATATTTTTGAAGGACTTGGAAAATACAATGGGTGTGTATAGAGTAGCACCATGTTCGAGCGGATTTGAATTTTGAGTTACAAGTAAAGTTTTTACTTTTTGCACTTAGGTCCCTCCAAGAAAGTTGGAGTTGTCGAATCATGAAATTGGCGACACCAAAATGCAATTCAATAATATACGATTGTGAATTTTCAATTTGGGTATGTACGGGTGAGTGAAAGGGTCTCTAAAATCTACATTTCTACATTTTTTGAAAAATTACACTATAGCCCAAAATTGTGTTACTCTTTCATCAATTACTCCAAAATATATTATTTTTGTTATTTTTGCCAATATATGGAAATATTAAATAAATAATTTTTTCGGTGAAATGTTGGAAAACGCTAATACATGTTCTAGAGTAATTTAGAGTTGATTACTTAGAATTGCATTTACTGTAGTTATAGCACCAAATATTATCCCCGGTACCAGTGCTAGCTATTTTCGCACTAAATTTTACCCACAAAAATTAATATTCCAGGTCATGGACATCGGTTATAGCACCGGTATATGTCATTTATCCCTATATCGTTACTGAAAATTACCTACCCAAACACGTTTTCTTCTTAGGTACCGATATTTGGCACCGATTATCTGAGAACTGGTGGTGGATTTATTCATAGGCACCGGTATTTTGGTTTATTGTCCCCCTACCGGTGCATATGTTATCTATAGCACCAGTATTGTCCTGCCAGCAATAAATATCAGTGCCCATGTACATGCATTCTAGTAGTGATTGGGGAACTGGGCTTGTCTTAAGAATGGACATACGGAGGGTCCACGTCTATAGTGACTCACAAGTATTCTTCCAGCAAGTGCTAGACGACTACATCATCAAGGAGAGGCAACTGATCAAATACATGAATAAGACAAGACAACTTATTCGTTGGGTCGAATAATATATCTTTATATATTTTGATATAATGATGAATCTTTTATAAAAGTTGGGGATTGAGATGTTAATAAGTAGTATAGCATTTTAAATCTTGTAATCATTTATCATTTTTTATTAGTCTAACTCATTCGCCGGCTCGAGTAATATATCTTATATATTTTTTGAAAATGAAAAACTTTTGAAAATGCTGTTAAGGTGGATTGTTTGAACTCACTTAGCGTTAGATCTACTAAATCTATTTGGGGCTCTCTTTTCCACTTTTCCCCCAATTGGGTTTATTTTTTGTTATTCTACGATCGTTTGGTTTATAGAGAGGAAAAAAATCTTGGATGGACCTTTATCCAAAGCTTTTGCATGGTGAGGTATAGGAATTGTTTTGTTTTGAAAAAACAAAAAAGATATTGGAAACCAGTGGGGAATGTATGATGATTATTTTGTTCTTTGAAGTCAAGAAACAACGGCCTTTTTCAAAATAAAAGGATAATTTCTCACCTTATCTTTTCTCTCGTTTAATCCCTATTCATTTGTTTAATTTGGTAGGTGGTTCTGAAAACTTTCTGTAAAGGTAGGGAAATATATTAATCAGTGTAACGGACGCAACATTGGTTCCGTTCCATCATCATTATTAATTATTAATAAGTAGCACTTAATTAAAGCATTTACATCTATTTGATTGTATTTATTATTTTGATTTTATATTTATGAGAAAATTTTATATGTTAGTGAAATAAGTATGTTGGGGTGATGGGCCAATGATTTTTTGACAAATGGTAAGTGAGTGAATAAAAATATTGGAAAATAAATAAAACAAACTTTTGACCCCACCCACTTAACACTTGTTAAAAATTCATTGGTCCATCACCCAAACATACTCATTTTCCTAACATATAAAATTTTCTCTATATTTATAATTTGAGAGTGTCTTCTTCATAAGTGCCTTACAATTAGGAGACGATAACATGTGAAACATCTAAACTTTAGACCGAGACACCTTTACAATTCTTTTCCATTCTTTACCACACCTCATGCAGGGTTCTTTGGTTCTTTGGTTCTTTGGTTCTTTCCAAGAAAGAGGAATGAAAAAAGAATTGCATAATGATCTTGCTAAAGTTTAGAACAAGAATATGTGAACAATTAGATCAATCATTATGAATATCATTTCCATTACTTTTTAAGATTAGATTATAAGTACTTATATTTTAAAATATATTTCAAAGTGTTCTCAAAATTATGATTGGTCAATAAATATTAAATTATTCCATTAATTATATTAATTATAAAAAACTCATCTAATAATTGTAAAAGTAAAATAAGACTTTACATTATAAATTTTAGCTTTAATTTCATTTACTTATCATATTTTCACAACAAGAAACATGACTTTTTTAACACTAGTGGAGAAAGGCCTATTAAAGGCGGCTATAGGACTAGAGGTCCTACCTTTGATCGATTTCAATCAAAAGCAGTTCAAAAACCGTCTTTGATCAAGGTTCGAATTCAGTTCCAAATTCAGAACTCATTTCGGTGGTTCTAAAAAAAAGCTGCTGGAAACCAATCAATCGGTTCCGGCAGCGTAGCAAATCCTACCAGATCTGTTAGGTTTCAGTGACGAAACCCAGCAACAACATTGAAGGAATAAAAACAACAACCGCGGACACCCAGCAGCGACGGGCACCCAATAGCAGTGGAAACCCAGCGGCAGACACTCAACGACGGCAGGAACTTTGTCGTGGTGGCCAAGGTCTTCAGCGACAGAGGAGAGAGCGGACGGAGGTTGTTCAGCAGCGGAGACCAGCGTAAGAGCTTCATCAATGGAGGTGAGGGTGAAGGGTGGCATGAAGGTGGGCGGTGGTGGTGGTGGAGAGTGGCGGCGGTGGAAGGTGGCGGTATTGGAGGGGAGAAAGTATAAGGTGTATAGAAATTTGAAAGGGAGAAAGTGTAAGGAAAGTACTAACGATAGAATCAATTTTCCTTGGGGAAAAATGAAGGGGGAAAGATACCCTAGTTGCCTTTATATACTTGGACCCAAAAGTCCAATAAAGAAACTCCTTTAAAGGCGGTTTATCAAAAGAACCGCCTTTAATCGATTTAAAAGTGCCTTTAAAACTTCCTGTATGACTTGAGAGGGAGTTCAAAATTCGGACCCTCCCTGTGGGTCCTAATCAAATGTGGTTTATCAAGAACCATCTTTGATTGCATGTCTTTAATTAAGGGTTTTCCACTACTTTAACTTAGTTCTGGAGAGCTTTTTACCTCGATTATTTTTCTAAAAATAACCGAGGTAAATAGTGGCATAATAAAAGATATAATTTTTACCGCGGTTCATAACTGAGGTAAAAAGTTTTTTGCCTCGATTTTTTTCCAGAAAAACCTTTACTTCGGAACCAGAAATAATACTTGCCGGTCAGAATACATAGTGAAGTTCACAACCCAGTTTTTTTGCAAAATCACAGCCAAGTTTGATTAAATTCAACTCGTATTACAAAACACAAATAGAATACTAATAAATTAAGTTCACGGCGACATGAAGTGGAAGAAGAAGAACAGAAGACCTTTATCATCATATCTCTAAATATGTTAATAGTATCAGCAACAAAAGGCTAATTCCATCCTCAGTTCCATCAAAACCCTAGCTTCTCCCCCGACAAGTAAGGTCTGTCGATGTACCTGCCAAAACCCTCACAATTTTGACTGGTATAATTATGAGGAGGAGGAGGAAGATGATGACGATGAGTGGTAGTAGGAGAAGGTCAAGCTAGTCGTACGTTTTCCCCAATCCGACGAGCACCTGATCTGTGCGACTGATGGTGTGTCAGGGACACCTGTTTGGTGCCGTTGGTGGCGCGACGGAGTTGTAGTGTCAGGTGGAGCGGCTTAGTGGTGGCATTTGGTGGCGCGGATGGTGGAGTTGAGTGGTACGGCTAGTATCTTAAAGGTCATTAGCATGAACCTAATGTTATCTAATACGCACCTTTATGCATGCGTTAACTGATGCATTTGACACATTTGTTGTTGTGTTTTTTTAGTTGATTGCTATTTTTAGTTAGGTTTACATTACAAAGGTTTTAGATGACTGTTGTTGGTTTTCTTATCTAAATCCCGAGTTGTGTAGACTTAATTGGATCGAATGGACACTTTGTTCTCACGAGCATCTAGATCTTCTTTTGGGCGCTTACTAGTAGGTTGTCCATGTGAACTTTGGCATAGTTTGTAGAAGGTCATTTGCAAGGGTGGTAGTATATATTTGAAGGTCATTCGCAAGGATAGTAGTAGTTAAAGGCTATTCACAAGGATAGTAGTAGATGAAGGTCATTCGCAAGCATGGTAGTAGACGGAAATCCATGAATCAAAATGTGGTAGTAAATGAAATCGAGCCGGAAAAGATGGAGTTGAAGTTCAACATTCTCAAGACGGCACAGTGGCCCCAACCGGTGGCCAGCACCAGCTGGAAAGCACCAGTAGACACGGTCGTGCTAGAGGTTTCCAGCACGGATGGTGCAAGATAGCACGAGCCATTTAGTTCAACACGACCCGTGCCTGCCAAAACCCTTGTGAGGCTAAGTATATATTGGGATTGTGACCTTTTACACGGCCCGTGCCGTTTCAGTTTCAATATTCACAGAAAATCCCACGGGGTGCAAAGAACGCCAAGGTCACGCCACAGTTTTACTCAAAATATTACTCCTAGCTGACGGTTTGCAAGAGATCGCACAGCCCGCATCGTTAAACTAATCAAGAAGTGCTTCGGTCAACGACCCAAGCCAAACGACGCGGGCGCAAGCTTTAGAGGTAAAAAATAGAGGTCCAGCCAACGGTGCGCATTGCCCCGAAAGGTTAGTACCAGACACAGTCGACACTGGCGTGCTAGGCCGCACGACCCGGGTGCCACAGTCACCTTTGAAGGGGTTGACCAAGCGGTTGAGCGGTGCTAGAGTGCCATGACTATCGTTGTTTCCCACACACGTTGCACTCATCTTGGTTGCTCCCAGCACACCAAGCCTTTAGAGGGGGTGTGGGTGTATATGCAGTGGAAATACACACACGAGTTTAGAACGGGAGAAACAGTTCATAAACATGAAATAAAAGCTATATAAGACCCAGAGAACTTGGAGAGAAAGTGCTCGTTTTCAATATATTGCAAAGGTAACCGGATGTGGGTAACTTAGTACTCCATATATATGTTGTACCAAAGTAATTACAAGTGCTCGGTATAAGAACAAAAATAGGTTTAAAAAATAAAGGCAAGCAGGCCTGGACCACTTAAAAAGAAACTTAGCTAAGCTACTAGCTAACTTATTACAAGAAAAAGATAAGACTTCTGGGACAAAGAGCTTGGGACAAGTCTTCTTGGGCCATGACTCAACACTTAGTGTGCAGGCCTGGCGTGCGACTGGGTGTTGCATTCACGAGCATTGGGAATGAATGGATCAGGCGTTGTACACAGTGTGTTGTGAGGGCGGAGGGGAACATCACATGCCGAGAGTGGTTAGGCAGGTGGCACTAGATGACCCAGAGGTGTCTGCGTCGTCGTTTAAGGATACCGATTTGCAGGCACATGTTGAGCGGCATGGGATTGCATCACGTTTATAGCGTGCGTGTGGTCATGGGGTTACGTTGAGGGTGGGTGATAAGTCTAACCCCGTAACAGACTCCCCCATGCGATTCAAAAAACGTCTCTGGAGCCATCTATCCTCTAAGGTGCTTCGCAACCTACATTTTTTCGTACACTTCTACCTTAAGAAAGGGGTTGATTCATTTACTGGCGTTGGTGTACCCTGATGTAGTTGTGGTCTTCGACTTCTCTTCAGTTTCATTTTGAGCTGGCTTAATTTTATAGCACCCACTCCCTGGTCAACGACCGATGGAATTTCCAACTCTGGATGCTGTCTGGAACGCTTCATTATCTAGTTCACGTTTCTGCCTCCTGCTTTGTGGAACAACAAGGAGTTGCTAATGTGAATGATGAATTTTCTTTCCTAGTTGAGGTTTACAGGGTTTAGCTTGTTTAACCAACTCAAAATGGGTAGTTTGATGGGGTGTGCCAGCCGGCAGATACATCTTTGGAATCAGGATCTTCTTGCAATCGACAAACGCTTCCAATTCTCTTTACTCAATAAATCCTCATCTCTCGCAGTCGGGGAGCGACCCAAAACATGCTCATTCTCCAGAATTACTTCACAAATATTCTTGGACCCATTGGGCAAACCCATTGCTGGTGTAGACCCTTCTGACCCTTCATTTTAGTTCTTCCCACCGGGATCTGCTGAGCCACGGTTCTCATCTTGTCTTAAGCACATGAAGAGCTCAAAACTGAGAATTTATCCCTGGTTAATCTCTTTGTACTTTCTTAAATAGTGCAGGATTAGTGCTTAAGATGTAAAGGCAGTTGTCGAATAGGTATACGACAATCCGTGCATCTCTTAGAAATTCCATGCCTAGGACAAAACCAAAGTCATCCATTTTAATGACAAGGAATTCCAATGTGGTTCATATGGTGCTAAACTTGACCAAGGATTGCCTCGCAACACCTAGCACCGATTGGGCTTCGTTGTTAACGCCCTTCATCCTACCCACAACTTTCTCTATCTCTAGCCCCAATCTTGATGCCTTTGTTTCAGAGATATACACATGGCTAGCTCCAGTATCGAGCATCGCTTAGATGGGATTTCCATTCACGTGCAAGTCCATATGAATCAATGCTCCCTCTGACCATTGAAAAGGTTTCACACAGACAATCTCTGGTTTATCAAGTTTAGGTTCGGCCTTCTTCGCTTGCTTGACGGAGCCACAACTCTCTTTGCTCACACTGCAGCAGCCACCCTATCGATCTCAGGCTCCGTTAACGGATTCAACTACCCTGGCTCCATTAATCCTACCATGGAATTATACAATAGATTCAACACTCCCAAGGATCATGGTTCCTCATCTTCAGGACAAGACTCTTCAACCGAATACTCTTGAACTACCTTGCTCAGTGTCTCCCTGATTTGTCTCGAGTCCTCGAGAAACATGGCAGTGATCCTCTACTCTGTTGGATAGTAAACAAGGGCATGATTGCCTTTGCACGTCCCACACACAAGTCGGGCCTTCCCATTCTGTCCTTCCCACCTTGGTTTGAACCAGACTGAACTAGCCGCAATTGCACTGGGGCTTCCACCATTCCTTCCTGCACCCGAATTGGGCTTGAAGCTATCTCCCCGCTTGGACTAGGTCTAAAGTTACTCCCCACTTTGGGAGAAATTGTACCCGCACCATTGCCCACCTTGGCAATAGTAGTACTGTTCACCTCCCAATCTACTATTTGCAATCCTAAGCCCCCATAGCTCTCAAGACTTTTGTCGAATGCCACCAATGAGTTATAGTCGGTGCAGAGAGCTCTCCTTAGCTTGAGTCTAGCCAACAGATTCAATCCCAAGTTGAATTCATGGAGTTTGTACTCCTTCGGATGGTCAGGAAAGTCGAACATACGAGCCTGGAAACTTGACACGTATTCCCTTATACGTCCGGTTTGCATCAGGGTCCTGAGTCTAAAAAATGTATGTTCCTTCATATTTGTGGACATGAATTTTTTGCTTCACTTTAAGCTTTAATTCATCCTACGTGTCGATGGCTAGGCGGTCTCCGCGTCCTTGGAGAGCCACCACACCATTGCAGAGCCCTCCAAGTACAGCGTGGAAAATAATGAATTTCTCAACTTTCGAGTTCGTATCAGTCGCCTTAAAGTATTGCTCTATTTTGTACAAAAAAATTCAAACTCTCTAGCATCACGTGCCCCGCCATATTTCTTAGGCTTGGGGACTTTTATTCTGGGTATTGAACAGACACAACCGCCACTGCCGCTACCTTAGGACAAGTTGGTCACAACTTGCATGAGTATGCGCATTTCTCCACCAAGCTGCTCGATGATGCCTCTCATCTCACCAATGTCGGACTCGTGAGATGCCAAAGCTTTCCTCAGCTCAGCATTCTCCTCATCCTAGAATGCTACCTTCGCGTTGGCCACTTCCATGTCTCTACTAATAAGGGAAACATCTGATTCCGTCTGATACACACGATCAACTAGGCTTTCAGAACCTTGTGTCTTACCAAAGAGTTGTCTCTTAATATTCTCCAACTGATAAATTTTCTTCAAGATAATGATAGCCTCTTTCACTATGTACTCAAGTATTGTTTGAGCTCTGATACCAACTTTCATGGGTTACCCTTTCAAGGGGTTAACCGTGCAGCCTAGCTGTGCTAGAGTACCTTGACTATAGCCTTTTCCCATGCATATCGCACTCAGCTTGGTTACTTCCAGCACTCCAAGCCTTTAGATGGGCGTGGTCGTATATGCAGCGGAATTACACACACGAGAGTTTAGAATAGGAGCAAGAGTTCATAAACACGCAATGAAAGCAATATAAGGCCCAGAAAACTTGGAGAACAAGTGCTCATTTTAAATATATTGCAAAGGTAACCAGATGTGGGTAACTCATTACTCCACATATATGTTGTACAAAAGTAATTACAAGTGCTTGGTACAAGAACAAAAGGAGGTTAAAAAAAGAAAGATGCGCAGGCCTGGACCTCAAAGAAAGAAACTAAGCAAAGCTACGAGCTAACTTATTACAAGAAAAAGAGAAGACTTTGGGGACGACGAGCTTGGGATACGTATTCTTGGGTCGTGACTCAACACTTAGTGTGCTGGCCTGGCGGGTGACCAGGCGCTATGCGTAAAGGTGTTGGGCACGAACGGCTTAGGAATTATGCATAACGTGTCACGGGCGCAGAGGGGGACATCACAGGCCTAGAGCGGCACTGGATGACCTAGAGGCATTTTTATTGCATTTTAGGGAAACCGATTCACAGGCACACGTTGAGCGGCACGGGACCGTAACTCGTTTGAGGCGTGTGTGCGAGCATGTGATTACGTTGATGTTGGGTGATAAGTTCAAACTATTAACACTATGTTAGCACCAGTATGCACGACCGTGCTAGGAAACACAGGTCGTGCTAGCCCCCAACCGGCATGACCGCGCCTGGCTGCACGGTTTGTGCCAATTTCAGTTGGTAGGGTTTTTTGCCCTATTTTTGGCCTTTTCAAGGTCCAATTCCCTATCACTATATGTAGGAGCCTATGTCTACTAGAACTTAAGTTTTAGCTCAATTTAGAATCCTAAGAGTAGGCAGAGAGAGAAAAGAACCATTCCTTCTCTCTAATTTCTTTCTTCTCTTTTCCATATTTTTGCCCAAGGACATTGAATCCAATGAAATATTTGGGTTCACTGCTTAGGGAGTAGTTAATTAACTTGGGATTTGTATTTGTATTCTTGATTTGATTTTTTTGGGAGATTCTATAGATATACCTATATTTATGTGTTTATGATTATTATATTGGCTTTTTCTTCATATTATTATCAATTGCATGATTGTCACACCATAGTCTACTTTCATATTGACGCAATTACTTATATCCTTTGGGGAAGGAAACCTACATGTATGTGGGTAACAATAGTCCGGGACCGTATGGGTGTGTGCACGTGGGTCGTCGAGTCAACATTACGATCAACCATACACTAGTCTTAGTAGGAAAATTGGCCTGAAGTGTTACGGATAGAGATAGCGTTAGTAGAAAACTAGGGTAAGCATGATTTGCAACCTTAGTTTCTCCGTAAGATGCCTAGCCCTTTGCCTCTATAGGCATAGGGAGAAGCATTCGCAGTGGAGTGTCCGGTACATAATAACACGGGGATGAATCAGACCTGCACAATGTGCCGCATAGTTGTTGCACTTCCCTAATTACAGAGGCGATGCCGATGGAAGAAACATGCGCACTCGTATGTGACAGATAGGGACAGTGTTAACCATCAACATACACTATGTGTCATAAGCACTAGCATAGGTTTGTATATCTTGAATGTGATTGAATCTAGAATCAAAACATAACACCTATCATATTACGAAAATATTCCCCAAGTGCTAGAGATAAATAGTTTTACTCTCTTGTGCTTTTGCATGCTTATAATTGTTTATTAACCTCCACCCCCCAAACTGTTTTACAACATTAGTTATTCCTGACACGTGATCGAATTGACGACCTGATTACGGTTGTGGGAAGTTAACTTTTAGATTCTTAGCATCTCTGTGGACGACCCCGGTCTAATCACTATCTATCCCATATGTAGTATAATAGTAGAAACGGGAGCAAACTTTTAAATTCTTATCTTTGATCCTTAAAAGTGCCTCTACTCGACTTTCAACGACCCCGAGAAGAGGTGGGTCAAATTTTGGCACCGCTGCCGGGGATGCTAGACTAAAGGTCTTGTCGTTAATTTGCATAGCTTCTAAGTTGAGTAGTTAATGTTGTTTTTGTTTTTTTGTTGAGTTAGTTTTTTCTTTTGAGCCTTTGTGATAGTGATCCATGTACTTCTAATCCTTGTGCTAGTGTTTTTTCTTAGTTAGGTATTGATTGGTCCTTAGTTTATGGTACACATCTGTGCCACGAACCAATGAACTCTACACCATCTGATAGAAAACACAGGTAATCGAAGAAGGAGGAGGAGAGCTAGAGTATGGGTTCCAAAAGAGCCAACTTTTGTAGTTGAAGAGACCGAAGTTATGGCGGAAGACAATCGCACTCTTAGGGAGTTGATGGTTCCTAACTTGAAGAATCAACCCCTATGTATTGTTATCCCACCATTGACATCGAATGTGACTTGTGAGTTAAAGAGCGCCATGATCCAATGTTTTCCAACTTTATATGGGAAAGCCGGTGAAGATCCAAACAAGCACTTGTCGGAGTTTCACCTAGTATGCACCAATATGAAGCCGCCGGGAGTTTCAGAAAAAGACTATAACTTAAGATCCTTTGTTTTCTCGCTGCGGGACACGACTAAGGATTGGCTATATTATCTTCTTCCCAGATGCATCACTTCTGGAATGGAAATGAAGCGGAGGTTCCTCGAAAAGTACTTTCCGTCTTCCAAGTCTGCACGTCTTAAGAAACAGCTCTCCAACATATCCAATTTGCAAACGAATCCCTTTATGAGTATTGGGAGAGATTCAAGAGGTTGTTGGCAAACTGTCCTTATCATGCATTCAAGGAGGAAGACTTGGTGTATTATTTCTTCGAAGGGCTGTGCGACAAAGACATGGGATGGTGAACGTTGCATGCAATGGTTCGACTGCAAACAAGAGTCTGAGAAATGCAATGGTGTTGTTCGAAGAAATGGCCAACGGGACAAGGTAATTTGGCACTAGATCTTGAGTGAAGACATTGGATGAGCCGGATCAATCTCTCAAATTGGAAAGCAAGTTCAAGAGCTTGTCTCTATGATGAAGGAATTTATGAAGGGGAGAGTCTACCAAGTTAAGGTTTGCGGCATATGTAGCCATGATCATTTTAACGACACTTGACCACAATTGGTGGAAGATTTTGAAGAGGTGAAAATGTTGGATTTGAACGGTGAAAATAGGCAACAATTTGCTAGGGGCCAACAACAAAGGTTCCGAGGTGGAGATAGACAAGACCCCTACTCAAATACCTTCAATTCTCGGTACCACGATCAACCCAACTTTCATTGGTGCGGGGAGGAAACTCAAGGATGCAATAGCAATGGGCAACCTCAACCTTAACCCTACCCGAGAGGAGAACGGCCTTCCAAAAACAACAGCGTTTTATACAAGTTGGATTAGTAGGATATCTTTGATGCTATAGCTTAATTTTCAAAGAAACAAGATTTGTTCACAAAGCGGGCAAGGAGAGAAATTGAAGATATTGGCACTAGAGTTTTTTTGAGTATCAAGAATCTCGAAATCCAAGTCGGCCAACTCGTAACCTCGGTGTGTCAACTTGAGTCCAAGGAATCCAGTAAGCTTCCTTCCCAACCCGAGATCAATCCAAGAAATGTGAGTGTGTTGAAGCGAGGAGCGAGAAGGAGTTGCGCGAGCCTGAGAAAGAAATCTTGTAGGAAGATGATTTGATGGTGAAAAGCAATAAGACTAACTTGGAAGAGCATGTGATTATTATAGAGGAGGAGCCCGTCAAGGATCTCTCCACCACCGAGGCGAGGGTGATTACTCCATTTCCTTTTCCTAGTGCACTTTGGGGAAGGCCGAAGGTGGTAACCAATGGGGCGCACATTCACGAAATCTCTGAGAATGTTGAGGTTAGCGTTCCAATTTTGGATTTGATTGAGCATGTTCCCTCTTATGCTAAATTCTTGAAAAATTCATGTACTAAGAAGATGAATAAACCAACTAGGAAGGTAGGACAATTGAAGATAAATGGAGTGACTACTCTAAATCACAGGAACTTGCCTAAGAAATGTGATGACCCTGGGATGTTTAAAATTCCTATCTCCTTAGGTGGAGAATTATTGAAAAATGATTTGATCAACTTAGGAGTATCTATTAATGTGATCCCTTCAAGCCTTTATGAAAACCTAGACATGGGTGAGATTAAGGAAACTAGGGTAATTGTCCAATTAGGCGATCACTCCCAAGATAGCCCTCGAGGTTTAGTTAAGGATGTAATGGTTAGAGTAGGAAATTTAGTGTTTACGGCGGACTTCTATGTCCTTGAAATAGTGCACGATGGTGGTGCACCCTCACTTTTATTGGGGAGGCCTTTTCTAAAAATGTGAAGGACTAAGATAGATGTTCATGTAGGGACACTAACCCTAAAGGAAGACATTAATAAGATGGGATTTGAAATCTATAAATCTAAGCATGATTCACCTATTCCCTCTCTTATGTGCAATGGCATAACTTTGTGTGATGAGCTTGCCCAATTTGAAAACCCTTGCATGATTAATGAGAATGATTGCTTAGATGAGATTTTTTGATGACAATACGAATAATTTCCAAGATTATATTCTTGATGATGACGAGAGTGGTGAAGGAAATCATACTTTGAGCTTCAATTGTGATGATCATGTTCATGAGACTTATGTTATGCATGGTTTTAGGGATGATATGTCTGTCGTGGATTATTTTTCTATACTCACTAGCATGCAGCGGTTATTGGAGAGTGGAGAAGATGTAACAACCTCTTGACTATCTCCTCAAGCCAAGGAAATAGCTAAGGACTCGACATTGGCTAGGTATGGACATTCACCCTTTATGGCGAGCAAAGTGCGTAAAAGTAAGGATGACACTTTGTGGAGACATCTCCACAAAGATGTCATCGTGGGTGGAGTTACCGATGGAGACTCCAGAGACCCAATGGTAGGTTCCTTTTAATCAAATTTCATTAAAAAAATAAGTCATGAGGACAACAATAAAAATACGGTGTTCTTTCTTGCTTTTGCTTTAACATTTTTCGGCAGATAGATTTTGCATGGTTTTTTGTACGACAAAGGATCTTGAGGTGAAAATCTTTTGTCAAGTTTAAGATCGAGTCTCATGCTTTTTATTTGAAAGGGAATAAGACTTGATGGGTGAAAAAGTTTTTCGGAAAAAGGGAGGCATTAGGGAATCCTCGACCCTGTTCACTGGCCATCCTCATGTTAGACCCCCTCAACATAAGGCTTCATGTGGCACGCTTGTGTCACTGCCTCATGTTATGCTGTAGGTGGGGCAAAAAGCATATTTCTAAAAATTGAAATTTTAAGCCAAAGCATGCATTTTTGGCCCATTAATTCAGCAAATCTTTTATTTCCTTGGATTGTTGATGTAAATAGTACTATACTAAACATCAACACTTCCCTTAGGAATTAATTAAGTGGTACTTTTGTCCGCTGGAGTTTTTATTTTCACCTATGTCATCCTTATCTCCTTTGTACCTACCTCATAAATCACCCTCTATTAGAGAAGCATGAATTGCTCAAAATAAGAGTCCATAGTACATTCCCCTACCCATAGGAATCATTTACCTCATTCCCCTACACTCACTCTCACTTCACTTTGGAGAAACTAAAAAATTCGAAGCTTTTTCTCTAAAAACATTAGCAATTTTGCTTCTTCTGGTGTGAATTTTTCAGCTCTTAGCTTCAAGCATCGGGTAATCCTTTGAACCATGTGTTTACTTGATTTTTTAAGCATGATTGTGTTGTGATAATAAGGACAATTTTATAACTTTGAGGTGTTTTTGGGGAAGCATGTGGTTTACATGAATGATCTTGCATTGAACCAAGTGTGGGTGAAGTATTTGTTCTTGTGCTTTGATGATATGATCTTCCTTGTTGTGGTTGTTTAGAAGGAATGATTCTTGATTGCATGATCTTCTTGATGCGTTGATATGAATTTCCATGAGTATGTTATTTAGGAAGAATTATTCTTGATTGAATAGCATTTATGTTGAAATATCATAATTTTAAATATCTTGGATATTTGGAAAGAGTATTATTCTTGAATTATAATAGATGCATATTTTAAGATATTATTGCATTACTTTCTTCTTGTTGTTGTGATAGAATGACCCTAAAAAGAAGTAGGCCTAAAAAAGGAACAACTTCCCAGGGTGAGAAGGGAAGAAGTTGGCTAAAGTTGGGAGACGAGAGCCAACAACTTCCCTTCCTCTCAACCTCACCTTTGTCGTTGAGAAGTTTATGGGGTTAACAAACATTTCGGAGAGTGCAGCCTGAAGGTGGAGGTACCCAAATATCCCAAAGAGGACCATTTGGAGACAAAGTTTGCATGCAAGGAGACCTTGACATCTCTAGATCTATTCGATCCCGTCGCTTATTTGCTATGTCGAATAAGCTTAGAGGGTTTATTGGATATTCATTACAATACATACATAATGTGGACTTTGGAGTTTTTTGACGACCTTGCAGGAAGCAACATACAATGATAGGAGGAGGCTCATCCATTTCCACTTGGATGATAAAGAGTACAATATGTCGCACTGGGAGAATACCCGAGCTTTCAGGTGGAAGTACGGGAAAGAAGTTCCAAGAACACATCGACAAGGCCTTTCGTTTTCCTTGAGCAATTTTTGTAGGATTCTTTCAGGCACAGAAAGGAGACATTTGTGCAAGAGTACTACAATAGTTCACACGGCTTTGTGGTATGTCCAGAGACTTCTTTCCATGGGCTTATTTTTCCATAAAGAGATCTCATAATACCCCAACCGAGACGTCCAAATCCTTTGGGCGATAACCCCGGAAGAGACTTTCAACCACAATTTGGTTGGGGCCTTCGTGAAGGAATGCTTAGCCACGGGACAAAACAAAGGTGGGAAGATACCCATGGCAGGCATGGTCGGAGTTCTAGACCTACACTTGGGACATCCGGTTCCTTCTCTGTTTGCATTGGAAAACTTAGGTCGTTCGGGGACGAGGTACACTATGGAAAATCTAGCACGGGCTTCAATGATTGCTACCATGACATCGGAGGACCAGTTCATTTAGTTTTACGGTGGCACTACGGTTTGCAACTTCATGGTTCCTTCGCAAGTGGAGTGCACCACTATCAACAAAGACACTTTATAGGAGGACTTGTTTTTAACACGCGATCTGTGGTTTAAGAAAGGCTTCTACAACGTCTTATCAAGCTCAGACATGGACATGGAGGACGAGAATCGTGAGATTCCATCGAGGGCACCACTTACCCGTAGTTACTTACTTGTGGAACTCATAGAACAATTGTGCACTTTTAGGGACCAACTCGTGAGTTCTACCCAAATATTGCAAGAGGAACATCTCGCGATAGGTGGTATGAGTTTTCAAATGGAAGAATTCAGAGTTAGGCTTGACACTGTGGACAACACCATGAGAGACTAGGGAGTTAGATTGGAGTCTATTTAACAGGAAGTGAAGGAGGAATTTTCCATTGTTGATGAGAGAGCCGATATGCGAGAGGAAGCCATGGAACATTTGATAGAGAGAATGCATGCCTCAAATATTGAAGGTTTTCATGATGTCATTCCCTATGAGAGGCAAGAATTGAGGCACGAGGGGAGAAGAAGGAGACGCGAGGTGAGAGGCTTGAGAGAGGTCCCTTCGGTGTCTCAAGTGTAAGTGCCACTACTTTTCCCTTTCTCACTTATGATTTCTACCATTTCATTGCATTGGGGACAATGCATGGTTCAAGTGTGGGGATGGAGTAGTAAGGCACTAAGGAGTTTTTCATCTTGAGATTCCTTTATGTTTTTTTATGTCATTTGGTTTGTGGATGTTTTGGATGCACTTTGGTGGAGTGCTTTTATCTTTAGGGTTTTTTTTTTGTAGTTTAGGGATGTTTTGGGAGAATTTTATTTGTTTAATCTTTTATTTTTTTTCCTTAACTTCAAGTAGTATGAATCCCACCTTTATGGTATTTTATGCTACAAAAAAATTGAAAATTTAGAAAATAAATGGGGAAAAAATATACCCCGCTAGGTCGAAAACCCAAAAGGCCGATGGGAAAAGCCTGAATAGGTTGAAAAACCTAGGTAAAATGAGAGGCAAGGCTCGGCTAGGATGAAAAACCCAGGAAAAAATGAGAGGCCGGTGTGGATAAAGGTGAGAAGTGAGCTCAACATGTGTGAATGCTGGGATGAAAACTCGAAAGGGCTCTTAGGCAAAATGAGAGAAATTGAGAGAACATGAAAAATTGAAATCGAACATCTCTTGGATTGTCATTGGTGGCTTCTTTCGGAGGAGTAAGTTTAGCTTCACACTTACCATATGCATCTTACCTTTTATTGGATCAATTTTGGTGGATAGGTAACTTTAACTTCTTCGGGGAGAGTAAGAGTTATGAGATTCTTCCATCTTTGGGGGAACTAGGGTAGTTTGGGAATAAAGTTGAATGTATTGGTTAACTTATTTTTGCATGCTACTTTCCTCTTGGATCTTTGCTCGTTTTTGTTTACTCGAGTACGAGTAAGTGTGGGGAATTGATTTGTACCTTTATGCATGCGTTAACCGATGCATTTGACACATTTGTTAATATGTTTTGTTTGGTTAATTGCTAGTTTTAATTAGGTTTAAATTTCAAAGGATTTAGATGATTGCATGGTTTTCTTATCTAAATCTCAAGTAATGTAGACTTAATTCGATCTAATGGATACTTTGTCCTCACAAGCACCTAGATATTCTTTTGTGAGGTTACTAGTAGGTTGTTCGTGAGAACTTCAGCATTGTTTATAGAAGGCCATCCGTAAGGGTGGTAATAGAAATTTGAACGCCATTCACAAGGATGGTAGTTAGGGATGATCATGGGTTAGGTCTAGGCATGAGTCTTATTAGACCCGACCCAACCCTTAAAAAATTTTAGTTAGACCTAGACCTGGCCTGAACCTGTAGCGTATGAAAATCTTAGACTCACACCCAAACCCGATGGGTCTAAATGGATCTTGGGTCCAAAACAGTTCCTAAATGGGTCTAACTTTCTAAAAAAAAATCTTCACTAAATAAAATATGTATTATCTTAAATAAAAATAATTGAAGTTCAATATGGACATGAATGAATTCTTCAAGAAAAAAAGATACACTACACATTATTTGTTTAATTTAAAAAAAAAACTACAAAGAGAACATGAAAGTAATTTAGAAATTAGGATAAATAATATATATAGTTAGGGTAATATGGGTCTACGGGTTGAATCTAGGTCGGGTTGGTTTTAGATCTGGACCCAGACTCAAATTTTAAAATCTAGACCCATACCCGGAATCCATGGGTCTAAATTTTTTAGACCCATTCCCGACCCAATGGGTCTACACCCTGTGGGTCTGGTTCGGGTTCTAGACCCATGATCATCCCTAATGGTAGTAGATGAAAGCTATTCGCAAAGATGGTAGTAGACAGAAGGCCACGAATCAAAACGTGGTAGTAGATAGAATCAAGCGGGAAAAAGGTAAATTTGAAGTTTAACATTCTCAAGACGGAACGGTGGCACCAACTGGTGGTCGGCACTAGCCAACACGGCCGTGCCAGAGGTCTCCAGCACGAAGCATGCCGCCCAACACGGAGCATGCCGCCCAGCACAGTCGTTCCATAGCCTCTTCGAATGAGCCATTTGGTGCAACACGGCTTGTGCCTCCCCAAACCCTTGTTAGGATAGGTATGGACGTGGATCGTACCCTTTTACACGGCCCATGTTTTTTCAGTTCCAATATTCAAAGATCAGCCCACGGGGTGCAAAGAACAATGAAATTGCGCCATCATTTTGCTCATAAAAAGCTCCCAGCCGACGGTCAGCAAGAATTCACACGGCCCACACCGTTCAAAAAATCAAGAAGTGATTCCAGCCAACGACTTGAGCCAAACGACGCAGGCGCAAGCTTTAGAGGTAAAAATGAAGGTTCAGCTGATAGTTTGTGCCGGCCGACACAGCCGTGCCAGGATGCATGACCCATGTAAGCCCCAGCTAGCACGGTCGTGCCAGGCAACACAGGTCTTGCCAGTCCTCATCCGGCACAACCTCGCCCTGCTGCACGGTCTATGCCATTTTCTATGCTAGGTTTTTTGCCCGATTTTCAAGGCCCCGTTCTCTATTACTATATATAGGAGCCTAAGTCTAATAGGGTTTAATTTTTAGCTCATTTTAGAATCCTAAGAGTAGGTAGATAGAGAAAAAGAGTCTTCCTTCTCTCTAATTTCCTTTCTTCTCTTTTCCTTACTTTCGCCCAAGGGCATTAAATCCAATGAAATATTTGGGTTCAATGCTTGGTAATTAACTTGGGGTTTGTCTTTGTATTAATGATGTAGTTTTTTGGGAGATTCTATAGATGATTCTATATTTATGTGTTTATGATTATTATGTTGATTTGTTCTTCATATTCTTATCAATCGCACGATTGTCACACTAAGATTAGCGCACACCATAGTCTAATTTCATGTTGGCACACTTATTGATATCCCCTGGGGAGGGAAACCTAGATGTATGTTGGTAACGATAGTCCAAGACCATATGGGTTTGTGCATATGGGTCACCAAGTTAATGTTAGGATTGACCATCCCTAGTCTTAGCCGACAAATTAGCCCGAAGGGTTACAGATAAAGATGGTATTAGAAGCAAACTAGGGTTAGTGTGATTTGCAACCTTAGAGCCATCGATAAGATGCATATCCCTTTGACTCTGTAGGCCTAGAGAGAAGCATTCGTAGTGCAGTTCCCGGGACGTAATAACACGTGGATAAATTAGACCTGCACAATGTGCCTCGCCTTTGTTTCACTTCCCTAATCACGGAGACAATGTCGATGGAAGAAAAGTGTGCACTTGTATGTGATAAATAAGGGGTATTGTTGACCATTGACATACACTACGTGTCATAAACACCAGGATAGGTTTATATATCTGGAATGGGATTGAATTGAGGATCAAAACATAACATCAATCATGTTATGCAAATATTCCCCAAGTGCTAGCGATAAATAGTTTCTCTCTTGTTCTTTGCATGCTTGTAGTTGGTAGATAACCACCCCCCCCTTTCCCCAAAAGAAACATGTTTTGGAATATTAACTATTCCTGACACATGATCGGATTGACGACCCGATTGCAGCTGTGTGTAGTTAACTTTTAGATTCTTAGATTCTCTGTGGACAACCCCGGTCTTGCCACTATCTACCCCATAGGAAGTATAGTAGTAGAAATGGGATAAATATTATAAATTCTTATCTTTTATCCTTAAAAGAGACTCTCCTCGAGTTTTAACGATCCCTAAGGGAGGCTGGTCATTATCCATCAGGTGAAGGTTTCAACCCCATCACCATAGGCATTCAAAAATTTGAGAGCGTGGGTTACAATTCCTCCAAGAGGAGGAAAGAATAATGGTGGAGTTGGCATCAAAGAAGAGATGTGGCTCGGAAGCATAACATCTTCATTTGTTTTCCCTTGTGTCTCCTTCAAGGTTCCAAAAATGGAAGTGATTAGGATATAGCTTGGATGATCACCTCCTCTTCTACTTTATGCTCAATACCAACTCCTTCGCGAGATTTTTCTTCCTTCACCACCTCACTTCTGGTTGGCATAGAAGTTTACTCTCTCCCTCGATTTTGAAGTAGTGCACCTTTAGTGCAAATTCACCAACTCGAGACTCCAAGTTATTGATACTTGATAAAATTTTAGTCCACACATTCTCGATATCTTTGTAAATTCGGGCCTGGAGTGACTAGTTACTCTTGACCAAGGTTTCCATGGCTTGCAAAAACTCCTCGTTTGATTTGCTACAACTCACATTTTATTCCTCACTCTCGAACATAGCACAAAAGGGTGAAGGCCATTAATTTTTCTCAAGTTATTGGTCTCCCGATGCCATATCCCGGGTTTGGATTACAACTTAATTCTGGATTATTGGAATAGTAATAATGATACCACCTTTAAGCTATTCCACCTTGGGGACAAACAATTATCGCTTCCCCATAACACTCCTCGCTCAACCAATAACGATACTCCGTACGGTGATCACGATGACATATCCTACAAAATCTTGCTCGTTAAGTCTTTTTTCTTCTCATGAGCTTCCATAATGAGAGATTTTCCATTTTTCAATAGAATTCGGAATCACATTGCAAGGATTCTCGGTGGGAATAAAAAAAACTCAAGAAATACTAACTTCGAAGAAAAATAACTAAAGACAAAGAGAGCACACAAATTTTAAAATCGTAATGCATGGATCGATTGACACCAAGAACTCAAGCAATGCCAACTCCAAAAAACAAAAAACACACAAACTGGCATATTCTAAGAACACACAAAACACACCAAGAAAAATACAAGAAAGCACTACTCTACCAACTAACTACA
The DNA here is from genome assembly GCA_032355605.1 of Rubia tinctorum. Taxonomy (NCBI): domain Eukaryota; kingdom Viridiplantae; phylum Streptophyta; class Magnoliopsida; order Gentianales; family Rubiaceae; genus Rubia; species Rubia tinctorum. The sequence continues at coordinate 30,859 of JAULKM010074868.1, forward strand.
ATAGCTATCTAATAAACGCACCCTAAATCCCCTGCAGTAGCACCAAAATTTGATGGGACCCAGAAGCGTTGTTCAATACCCACGGGTCGTCCAATCAAAGATGAGATTATTTATATTGTTTCCTCCGTACTAACTTTTAACTACTAAAAATTAGATAGCGGTAAGTTAGGGAGTTGTCTACAGAGACTTAATGGTTTACGAGATAGTTTTACATAATTCACACATAAGCATCACCAAGTGTGTGTGTGTGCGTTGGGAGTAGAGTAAATGAGGGGGGGGTGGGAGTTTGTTTTGAGATAATTAATCTAACAACCATCATACAAAACTAAACAATAGTGCATGATAATAAGACAACTTGGGGACATTTTCATCACATGTTTAGTTTAGTACTAGAATTTAATCCTCAATTCCTATTCACATATTAAACGTGATTCCTAATATATGCTTGATCACACAATGTGAAGAGCTTGATTCATCAGGGACTCCCATGGTGTTATCACCCGATGGTTCACCCCATCTTCATCTCTCACCTCCTCCCATTATATATAGAGGAGAGCTATCATTGTCCCCTTCTATCCCTCACACATGTGTTTAATAAACCTGACATCATGTAGTGAATTAAACACGGGAGTAGCAGGGTTCCCTGGGTAATCTATTTAGCCCTAGTGCAGATGATTTATGTGTTGCACATTTCTATGTTCTTCGGAACCACGTGGGCGTTGTCCTATATATCGTTATCCAAATTGAAGAGATACAAGGGGTGCTTCCTAATTTCAACAAAGCACGAGTTCTGTAACAACACACTAGAATGTTTCCATCATGGCTACGAGGTTGTGGACACCGGTCATCATCCAATTTCAATTAAGTGATTGGCTCGTACACCTCGTGGTACATTTCTTTCGTGTGGAGGGTATGACATTAATGATTTTATATCTTCCACAAAATCAATGGATGATAAGGGTGTATCTCATAATAGTATTGTTTCTCTTGTGTCAGAGGCATTACATGTTGCTAGTGTGGGGCACAAAAATCCAATGTGCGCCCATACATGCAACTTTGGAACCATTGTTGAAATGTGGGAGCTTGATTATATGACAATGTGAGTGCCAATTTTTAAATGTGAATGGGTTGATTTTAACTGTGGGTAAAGAACGAAAGAATTAGGATCCACTCTAGTTGATCGGAGTCTGTTGGGTTAGAGAGCACAAGCTCATCAAATATTCTGTATAAAGATCTTATTGACCCTATATGAGAGATTATTGTTTAAGGTAAAAGGGCTTTTATTGAGGAATATGAACTTGAAGATTGATTATTTTTTGTCCAAATACTCTCACTAAATTCAATGATGGCAGTATTTTCCTAAAAGAAGATGAGGCTAGCGTTTGTGGCTATTTGGGTCGCACCGACCCTGATGAAGTCACATAGTTTGATGGCTAAGGGAAGATGACCAAGAGAAGGAAGGTCCAAAAAAATTCCAAAGAAGAAAACTAGGTTGTAAATGTAAGAGAAAGTAGTCGTTTTGTTGACATTACCTGGGCTTGGAGGCAGCTCCAAAATCGGAACACCTTCAGGTAAAGTGGTACTATGGATTTTATCACCTCTTCCATGTCTTTTTTACAAGTTTATGTTGCATCAATCCTATTCACATACCAATTCACTAACACGACTTCATATTAGATTAAAATCAAACCACCATTAATTTAAAAACATTAGTTGAATCAAAGCATATCATCATCAAATCTTAGGGATTTAATAATCAACATATATAATTCAATCATTTTCACACTCCATCACATGAAAATATACTATAAAAAAATAGGAAACCAAAACTACATAGAAATCGCACGAAAGAGCATTTCTTGAGGCGGTGCTTCGTTTAAGCTACATATGCTCTCTCATATGGATATTTTTTGTGTTAAAGCTTCTATACACGCTCCTTCTATTGGCACACCTCATCGCGAAACCATTTGTAGTAGTTCTTGATGCCTTTGACACATTACGGTCCAAATTCCTCTCCAATACAAAAGTATTAATGCATTAATAATAATTTATTTGAAAAATGAAAGATGTGAAAGAATAAGTAACTTTATCTTCTTCAACCCTTGGCATCTTGCTAGGCTCTGCCGCATCCCATGTCTTGTGACACCACTTGTGCTTGAAGAGTATCCATTTCTTTTTCACAGGGTATTTTTTGTCAAAGTACTTGTGCGGCTATTCTTCGCCATAGAACCCCCATTCCCTCCACGCTTCTCAATATAAAGGTAATTAAGTTACCTTACTTGATTAGCTATTTTGAAGAAGAAACCCACAACATATGATTAAAAATTTCCATCCCTGGATTTATTCTTTCCTCTCAATGACTTATTAGAATATCATAAGTGTCGTATAAGTGGGCTCGGTGATGTGTCCGGGAGTGGGGACAATGGACCTAGCTATCATCTCGTACACAATACGTTGGTCGGTGGTGAGAGATTTAGATTAAAAGGTTCCAGCCTTCCTAGATCAACCACATTGCGCTGAACATTTCTAACACTAAAAGCCACATGGTTTATATTTTGGATATTCATCATCAAGATGTCATTCTCCCCTATGATAAACATCATCAAATTACTTATGCCATTATATAACAGCTCATCATCTACTTGGGGATACACATCTTGCGGTCCTTTATAAGGAAAATCAATAAATTTGTTAATAATCCACATACTAATCTCAACGTAAACCCATTCACTTTCTTCTAATACCCACCCCACCCTCAACCTCATAAATTGATATAAAATTGGCAAATCTCATCAAAGTACAAGGTTCATTCATAGTAAATAGTTTTAGAACATGTTAATCATAAATTTTGAATACGGGGTCGGCTAACCCTGGTAAACATTCAAATCAAGATTATAGAAATATATCGATTTCCCACTATCTCTTAAGGTATCATACCTAGTTTGGACTTGAAGAGATACAAAACTTAGTGTTTCGTAGCCCGGGTTGTTGGTTCGACTACTCTTCGAGGATTTGGACCGTCGCCCTCATTCTTCCTCCATTCGAAGATGACATGATGTGGAAGTTCTCGCGTGAATGAAATTTTAAATTTGGTCTAAATTGGAGGTTCCAGAGCCGTAATTTAATTTAGGGTTCGTTCAATTTGGATTTTTTAAAATCATGGAGTGGGATTTTTTTATATACCAGAGTTAGTTCCTAACTCGTAACTTGTTTGTGCCCTAAATATGAATAACAAAATAGGTGTTATGAGTTCGTAAGTGAAATCAGTATTTAAAATTACACAAGTCCGATCAAACAGTTCCGAACCCATAACAGGTGATTGGGCCTTCAAAAATAAAAATGGTAAATACACTTATAACCCTAACATTTGATTGAAAGTGCCAATATCACCCTGCATTTTGAGAAAGTGCCAATTTAAACCTAAATTATTACCAATTGTGCTACTCTAATCCTAACTTTTGGTTAAATTGTGCTAATATAACCAAATTTCCTAATTCCAGCATTGACTCGTAGAATTAAGGCAATGGCCAAAATTTGTAATGACCAAAATACCTCTTAGACCAAAGGGGATAATTTAATACCCATTATACCCCCGTTATCTTTCTTCTTCACAGCCCATCCACCTCACCCTCTCCCATCGCCAGCCACATCCACCACCCACCACCATATCCTCCCGCCACCACCACCACCACCAACCACCACCGCCGGCTGCAATCTCCACCACTGCTACCATCAATCTCCACCATCATCATACCCATCATAACAAAGCCAAAAAATGTAACTAAAACTAATATCCATCCAAATCCTAACACTAATTTATACCTTGTAAGCAACAATTTGCAATCACACATTGACACAGTGGACACCTTGAAAAACCTCAAGGCCCAGTTGGAGAAGCAGTAGAATAGTCCAACTCCGGTTACAAAATTCTGGACATATATTTATATAAAATCCATTCCCATTCTCTGCCAAAACCATAGGAAGAGAAACAAAGCAAACAACATATTTACCATTTGCACGCCAAACCCACTTTTCTTAGTAAGCAAATCCTCTTTGTGTGGAGGCAGATTGTTGGCAATCACTTCTTCCCACAGAAACATAATCACTTCTATCTGTATAAATAGCAACACCAAGAAAAATGGTAGAGCAAATTGCGCTCGCCACTAAGTTTCCTGTGAAAAGAGCCCATGAAGTCCGCCTTCATGGTGACCAGAATCACAAATCACTGCAGCGGCTCTGCCATCTTACCAGGCATCCCTTCAGAATATCCCACCAGTACTGGAAGCCCTAGTCTCTCATTGCGGCCTTATAGTACACCGCGACTCAACCCTCACCCCGTCATCGCCGCTGCGAATTGTCGTCTAAGATATGGGAAAACGCCGATGATAGGTTGTGTGCATTCGAGGGAGGAATTTTTGTCTCGAGTTGTGTGCGTTCGTGGAAGGAAGACGAGATATTTGAGCGGGGAAGAAAGAGAGAATAAAGAAGAAGAAATAGAAGGAAATAGAAGAATAAAAAGGTTAAGATTTGTGTTATCTTTACATCTCTTCATATTTTTATATTTTTTTGGGCAAGGGAAAAATGGTCATTTAAATAAAATCCGGCCATTAAAAGGTTGACTCAAAAGTCGACGGAGTCAAAGGTTATTTTGGCACTTTTTGAGATTGCAGGGTTATATTGACACTTTTAACCTAAAGTCAAGGTCATTTTAGCACTTAACTCAAAATAAACTAGGAAAGAAAAGCAAGCCATTTTCCATTGTAGGAACATAATTCACCCCCGATTTCAGGAACTAAGTTCTGAGCTCTAACAGATGAAAATCGGGAATTCAAAACTTTTCCCCGAACTACTTTCGAACTTGTAATTTGTTTGGTTTCTATATTAACAAAGGTGGGAACATTTTCCGAGCTCGAAAAAACTTTGGGTAAGCTGGTTATCTACTTGTTTTACTAAACATTCATTACCACATTCCCAAAATTTTAAATAACCATTAGAATAGACATCTTCGAACCTTTGGATACAAGTAGCCATGATACGAAATTCTAAAACCTTAAAAAATCCAAATGACCCAAATATTGAAAGTTAACATCCATTTCATACAAGAAAGCTCGAATTTGTTCAAATGGCATCAGTCTATATATAATTGTTCTAATAGTTCAAATGACATCAATCCAATTCATCAACTACTCATCTCTAGCATCATCTTCGAACATGTCATCAATCTCTGAGTCAGTGTTCTCTTGCATGCCACCCCCTCCTGCTCATCTTCTTCCTCTTCCTCTTCATTGTCCTCACCATCGAAGAATTAGGCTTGAAATTTGGCATTGTGTCATCGTTGCTGAGCTCAATGTGGAGGTTGATGGATGCAACAAATTTCGCGTGCCTTGCTTTCGCCACTGCAACCTAATTATTTGTGACACCGATATCGCTTCGAATACACTCCATATACCCCAGGATAATTTTGCTAGTAAAATATTTCTATAGAACCATCGGTATCAAGTGGCCTCAATGAAGCTGGGTCGGTGTCAGAGCAACCTATAAGACATCATTAATTGTAAATCTCGTAACGGCCATTATTATGCCATGATACCTTGACATTGTTGATTTGTGATGGAAATTTGGTGAAATTGGAAGACTAAGGGATTGTGGGCAATATGGGCACTTAGGTCAGGGAAATTAGAAGTGATTTCCCGTTTTGGATTATTTTATATATACTGGGACCAATTTTTGAGCTTAGAACCTGCTCCCCATTTTTTAGTATAGCCAAGACTAACTAAAAAAGGGCCTAAAATTTATTCCGAGTTTGGAAGTTAAAATCGAGCCAAGTCAAACACAGGGCATTAAAGGCAGTTTTCAAATGGGTAATTAATACCCATTTGATTCCTCGTGAATTCCTTTCCATTTTCTTCTCCAAAACCTTTCCATTACCTTCTTCCACTCATTCCACCACATATCCTCCTACAATTCACCAAGGATGATCCAAACCACCCAAAACCCTACTCATTATCATCTAGATAACCTAATCTCTTGAGATTCACAGTAAAAAAAATTGAAAATTTGGAGTTAGGGTTACTCTTTGAAGAATGTGGTGGTGATGAGATCATATTAACTTCCAATCCCCTTTTTTGGTTGAAAAGGTAAATGTTAAACCATTGGTATTGTTGTATGAATAGAAATTTAGCTCCATTTTTAACTTTTTAGTGATAGTAATGTTGTAAGTATATGGAGTTTGTTATGGTGTAGCTAGTATATAAGATTTTCCATTGCTATATCAACTAGTGTATTTTTGAAATTTTGTATTCGATATGATGCGTGTTGTTAGGTAGAATAATGTTTAGAAAGGGATTTCCAAATAGCAATTAATAGGGGGATGACTGGGGATGAGGCAAGGTCGCCGATAATACCTATCGATGTGGATGAAATTGAGAGATATGATACATTCCTAAACACCCGTCAAAACAATAAGGGTGGATACGATAAAACTCCTGAAATTGAAGTTGTGGAACTCATGGTAAGCCCCTAATTTTTATTTTGAGAAAAGTTCATTTTTAACCCTATGTTTTGGTTGAAAGTGCCAATATAACCTTGTAAAATCTGAAAGTGCAAATCTAACCCTATGTTTTGGTCAAAAGTGTCAATCTAATCCTGGAAACCAAATTATGGTTGGAATTCTTCAAAATGGCCATTATACCCCTTTAAAATGATTTTTTTTGAAAAATATAAAAATATGATATTACTCTTCCCAAAAAGTGCTCAAACTCTTCTGCCGATCAACGGTGATCAATGTCAAACTGCTACCATCTGATGGTGACCGGGTATGATTGGTACTTTTATAAACAGGACAGGGTTATATCAGCACTTTAGTAAAAAAATACAGGGTTAAATTAGCACCTGTGTAAAAATGATAGGGTCATATCAGCACTATCATAAAAAACATCTTTTTGATGAGGGCCAACTCCTTATAAATATGTCTTTATTACAACTTTATAATCTAATGTATCATAAATATACTTATAATTTGTCTGCCTTCGTTATGAAAGTAAGAAACTTTGGTAAATACTTTCCGAAAGAAATTCAAAATTTTCAGTAAATAATTTCTTTACAAAATTCGATAACTTTGTAATTAGAAATCAACACATATAACTACTCGAATACTGCTAGGGACAGAATCAACTTTTCATCATGGAGACCGAATTTGTATACTTCCCTCGTCCCAGATAAATTGTCATATTTTGACTTTTAGAAGTCAAACTAAGTAAAATTCAATCATTATATATGCAAGACTATAATCTTGTCAAATGTCGTTGGATTCATCATCACATATATTTTCAAATTATTTTTTCCATATTTTTTACGCACATGAATAAAGATATTAAAATAGTTGAAAATTAATTAAGTTGACCCCCAAAAGTTAAAATGTGCCAATATATCTGGGATAGAGGGAGTACTGAAAATTAATTAGAAATTAACATACAAATTATAAATATATTTGTCATATATTTGATTATGAAGTTGTACTTTATCAATGATTGATGAAATCTACCTTATTTTTTGGAAAAAAGATTTTGAAGTTGTAATGAATGCATATTTATAAGGAGTGGACTCTCCTCAAAAAAATGTTTTTGTATGAAGTGCTAATTTGACCCTATCTTTTTTAGAGAATGGCTAATTAACCTTTTATTTGTTACTAAAGTGAATATCTAACCATATCTTATTAATAAAAGTATTGTTCTAACCCGACCACCATCAGCCGACGGTCAGACGTTGACCAAAGTTAACCACCGTTGACCGGCGTTGACCATCGCGGACCGTCACTGACCACCATTGACCGGCGATAAAGCCTAGGGGTATGATGGTCATAGTTTTTAGTTTTAAACGTAGTGGTATATTTGTCTTTTTAGATTAGGTCAATGCCTGAATTCCTTAAGTCAACACTGGAATAGAGCAACTTGGGTATATCTGCACCATTTCTCCTAAACATAGGGTTAGATTTGCACTTCCATATTTATGCATTTTCAAAATTTAATATGGTTATTTTTTTCATTTTTTGTCCTTTTACTTTTAATTTAATTAAGATATTTATTATATACATTAATTATATAACACTTGTGCCGATGCTCAAATTTATGAACGAAAATTTAAGATGTATTATAATTTATAATTTAAATAAGTAATGAGTTGTTATCATATGTGTATGAGAATTACATATGATGGGAGTTTATAATAAATTAATAAATTTATTAATATTCTAATGCATTGAATGAAAGAAAATTGGCTCGAACCTTGTCGACACGTACATAGAAAATTATTAACTGTTGTAATTCTATAAAGTATTTAAATTATACTGAATAATCATATTATTTGAATAAATATTTTCTAAATTAAATAGTTTTAGTGAATTAATAATAGCTAAATAATTATTTTCTAATTCATATTAATCATTGTAATAATTTTATTAGTTCATTTCTATGTACACAAAGTATAAACAAAACTAAAATTGGAAAATTTAAATTGGCAAATAAAAAGAAAATATATAAAGAATGCATTATTTATTTGAAAGTAAAAGTAAAAAAGATGGTATGAATTAAGAGATCATATGGATGTGTATTAAGAGATGAGGATGAAATGCATTTAAAAATGAAGGTAAATATTAGGTTAGAGGTTAAATATTTGTGAGCACAACAGCCAAACAAAAAATTGAAAAGCTGAATGTGTATGGATTAAAAAATGTAAGGGCATTAATCAAGGAAGGTAAATAGAATAGTAGATACAACATTAAGTAGTGATACATTTTAAGGATGGCACATGACAAGTTGATGTGGCTAAGTGTGAGGATGACACTTAGCGAAGTTGACATGACTAAGTGTGGGAGTTACACTTGGCCAAGAGTTGCTATGTTAGTAAGATTATAAATGTGTTTTGAACTACTACACGTACGTATGCTAAGTTAAAGCATGGTCAATTGGAAGGTCATTCCCTAGGGTTAGCACGACATCCTATCTGAGCCTACAAGAAGACCACCCAAGATATGCTAGAGAAGTGGGAACATTCTTATCCCAAAGAGAGGTGTATGGAATTGTTTGATCCTATTATCAGGATAAACCATCGAGGGTCCACATCTTAAAAAAGGAAGATCTTATTCGAAAAAAATTGATAGAGCAACAAAATACCTTGATTCCTAAGTTAATCGAACACAGTGATCTTCCTCTGCCAGAGAATTTAGAAGATTTGATGCCCCGGTTAGACTGCATCGGCTAGAGGATCTTGCTAGACACCGGAAGAAGCTGAGATTAACCACGATCCTATTATTCTTTGGCCAAAAAATGAAGACAATAATCTTAGCAAAGACATCATGTTCGACGAAAAAAATGTCCGATCTCTATTTGTCTTTCAATCCTAAGTAATTATCTTGACATTTATTTTACATAAATATTTTAATACCATTCTAGACATCGCATTTGTGTGAAGTATGCATTAATCAAGGTGACAAAGGTAGGCCACTCCACATTGCTGACGGTATCTTACACAAGCTAATGCGATATAATCGCTATGTACCAATTGGAGATGGAATTTATAGAGTTAATTTGGAGAATGTTGTGATCCTCAATGCCCTATTGCCAATTCTGAATATCCCCTATAAGTGTGTGGGACCCACTCGGGGAATGTTTCTTCAATGACCTTGTCGCCTAATTTACGCTGACCCTCTAAAGGATCGTCATTTGAAGGACACCCCCAATACAACACCTAAACCAGTTGTAGAAACGACGAAGAAGATTTAACCTCCTGTCGCAAGGGTACAAGTTATTAAGGAGTCACCGCAATTCGTTAGGGTCTTGTATGATTGGATGGTCGGCCACCAACGCAACTCAAACTACTTATTCTCGGGAAATGAATCTGACTCCAATAAAAAGCAGGAAATCATCACCTCATGGACTGACTTAATGACCTATAAAGGTGTGACCAAGTCAACCAAAACCTAATGTCCCTCTACCTATTGTAAGTACTATAACTTTATGCATTCAAATAATTTTTTTATTATTCCTAACATTTTTACGATTAATGTTACCTCTTTTGTTTGGAAGGTACATATATTATTTTTCAAACTGATGTGGCATTAGGGTTGGCATTTATGGATAAGTGGGACCGACGTTGATGATATTTTATTTCCTTCCCTTAATTAGATAATCTAATTTGCCTTCTTTAATCAAGCATTTTCCTTTTCCTTAGGAGACTTAGTTTTCTTTTCCTCTTTTAATTAAGAGGTTTAGTTCCCTATAGTATTGGAGGAATTGTTATGTAACTTTTATTCTTGTTTTTTATTAATATAAGTCAACCTTTGTGTTGCAAACCTTATCGTTTTCATCTTTCCTATGCTAAGTTCTACATCAGTTGTTATCAGAGCCATTTTGATTCCCGCCATGGATGCATGCTAAATTTTTTAATATTCATGAATAATTGCCGGAATCCGCCTCAGGGTGATTCGATTGCCAATGATAATTTGTAGCCCACTTGGCCAAATGCTCCACTGCAGTCTCAAACAATGCTGAGACAAACGCTGAAATGGAACAAAATTTTGAACAAAGGTGCCGCACCCCTTAACCATCTAGACTTGAAAATTGAGAAGTTTAATAATCTTATTTTGGAGCAAGGGGAAGAATTCTAGGTGAAAGAGAGTGATTTTTATGGTTTTCTTGGTTGTTGCCTTGGGAATATTTGGGTATTCGTAACTTTAAAACGCTTGTTAATACTTGGAACAAGAACTGTACTGTAACCATGGTTGAGAATGGTTTCGTTAAATTCAAATTTAGTACAACAAAGGACCGAGATTCTATATTTCATGGAGGTGACTATCATATCTTCGGAAGAAAAGTTTTTTTTGATAAAAAGTGCCAGAACATGAAAGAATCGAAGGGACGATGTTGGTTATTGCATCGGTAAGATGAGGTTGGTTGATTTAACACCACCTTGTTGGCACCCAAAAACATTAGGGAAAATATTTTCGGCTGTAGGAGACCCAATATGCATGGACAACAACATTTGTGATAGGAAGAATCATATTGCAAGAGTTTTGGTGTACGTGGATACTTCAACAATTCACAAAACGATGATTGTCATTACATGAGTGGATGGTACAAGGCATGAGCATGTTGTAAGCCTGGAGAACTGGACAATATATTGTGAAAAGTGCAATGACGTGGGGAATTATACTTCGGGTTGTGAGGGGTGGAAAAACTGACAAAAAGAGGTGGCTTAAGAAGAACATGGAGAGGGATGAAAAGAATGATAAAGAGGATTCACAAGGACCATCCGAGAAGAGTGCTAAGGAGAACAAGCAAAGTACAACCGAGACTCATGCTCATGATCGACGGGTATCATAATAAGGGGAATTGAAGGTAGTTGAGAACACTAGGAAAGCTAGGGATGGGCAGAAAATGAGGTTTAGTTATGAAAAGGAGAATGAGCATTCAACTTCTTTACATTCAACTAATTTAAATGGGATGGATAACAAAGAGAGTAACCAACCAATGCCCAAATCAATATTTGGCATGAAGGATCGACCATTTGGAGGGACTAAGGCAACACTTGCACCGTCAAAAAAAGTGGAGGTAAATATAGGTAAGAAAGTAAAGAAGAGAGAAAATCTAGTGTACGATTCTTCTTCTAATGATGATGTCGAGCCTCATTTGAGAACGAATCTTCTTTACTCGTTAGGGAATTACGTGGGAAAAATGTCTTTCACTTACATGCAAAAGTTGGTGCATTTAAAGTATGCAATTTCTGAATTATCGACGCCAGTATCAGAATTTGGTGATTCGGACGAAGCACCAAAAAATTCAGAGATGAATTTTTCTGCCCCGGGAGAATGATGTGGCATTAGGGCTAGCATTTGTGGATAAGTGGGACCGGCATTGATGACATTTTATTTGCTTCCTTTAACTAAAATATTTTATTTCCTTCCCTTAATTAGGTCATCTAGTTTCCTTTCTTTAATTAAGCATTTTCCTTTTCCTTAGAAGACTTAGTTTCCTTTTCCTCTTTGCATTAGGAGATTTAGTTTCATTGTCCTCTTTTCATTAGGAGATTTAGTTCCCTATAATATTGGAGGCATTGTTATGTAATTTGCATTCTTGTTTTTTATCAGTAAAAGTCGACCTTTGTATTGCAAACTTTAGCGTTTTTTTATCTTTACTATACCACGTTCTACATCACAAACCAAAAGGAGAATGGGTGAGTAGGGTATTTGTGTCCAGTGATGACTTAAGAAATCGATTGTACTGTCCAAGACAGGGTCGACTACATCAGCAAAAGTCTAGGATGAATAGATAATTTTTTTTGTTTCGCCTTATATTGAAAGGTGATGGTTAAATAATCATTTCATTAACGAAAATTATTTTATACATTATTTTTATTTATATAATTATTGTAGGGACCATTGAAAATTAATATTTATTGTTCCGGAGAATAAGCGAGTTTACTGGATGGATCCTCTTCATTTCCAACCATCCGAGTTGTTTGTTAAAATTTTGGGTGCCTCTATCAATGATCCGGGCGATACCAATAATACAAATTTGGGCCTAGTTGAAATCATGGTGTGATTTTTTTTCATGTTGGCCAATACTATTTACTCCTCAATTATAAAAATTAACTTTGACTTATTAATTAGTACAAGAAACAAGCGAACATATGGGAGTGCGGGTATTACATAATGTTATACGTTGCAAAGTGTGTCCAACATGTGCATGTGGATTATCTTGAAATTGACGAATTAAGTATTGTGTTAATTCTTTTACACATTGTAGTAGCATAATTTCTCGTTCTATTACTCATATTATTAATGTGACCCAATTCACTGATTTTTACAAAGGTACACAAGCCGTATTCGTAAGATGATATCAATATCACAAGAAATTGGTAGGCTAGTTATCTGCAACCACGTTCCTTTTCTATTGGAAATGCCAACATTGTAGTATAACAAACTAGTAGGAGTATATATGATGACATTGTGTGGAATAGAATTTGCATGATTTCTATTCCTGTCTATAGATTGTTGCTTCACTAGCGTAGTAGATAGATTTGTGATAGCCAGCGTGATCATGTCATGTATTTTGAACCAACTGGAGCTGTTGTACGAGGCTTTATTCAAGCCGGGTTCTAATGAAGTAATTACTATTCATTAAATTGTCAGATTACAGTTCAGAATTCAGAACTTTATTCCCCCTACCATATTTTTTTACCAAATAATTTCGTTGACCCCTTAACTATCACCATCGTCCAACTCTGGCCCCTTATCTTCTTTTTGAACACTTTTGACCCCTCAACTCACGAAACAGCTCAGTTTTAGAACTTCTAGAGGGGCCACAGTTAAGTTATTTTATAAATTGAGTGGTCAAAAGTGTTCAAAAAAGAGGTCAAAGGTGGACGATGGTGATAGTTAAGAGGTCACCGAAATCATTTCCTCTATATATTTTTTCTTAAGGCCGGAAATGAGTTTCGAAATTAGAAGCACGTCTCTGAGACAACTTTTGATTTCCAAACAAGAAATTCACAAATAAATCATTTCACGCGTCAAAATACAGTGTACGTCCGGATTGGACGACCAAGGCCAAAATCTTTTTGATAGGTTTGATATTAGTTCCGAGCTCATAACCATTTTTTGGTTCCAAGTTCGTAACTCATTTAAGCGTCTGAGGACCTTGAATGGGTTCCGAACTTGGAATCGATCAAAGGCGGTTGCACCATATATATCAAAGGCGGTTCATAATCGCCTTTAATGGAGCCATTTTAAAGGCGGAGGCAAAGAAGACCTCCCAAAGTGGCTTCTCTGAACCACCTTTAACACACTTTCCTACACTAGTGTTTTTTAAAAGAACGCAAATCTAATAAACTTTATTTATCTAATTAATAATAAAAAAAAGAGGAGTAGAGATTTATGCTCCCAACTCCTTTAATTATTTTCCTCAATATATTTTATGAAAAATTGAATTATGGTATAATGATTGAACACAACATTGTACTATTGTTAATGAGAATTTGTGCTCTCTCTGAAACTCTCTGCTTATAAATATCACCCACAAGACACACACAGAGGATACACAAAGTTCAACGATACTCATTTGGAACACAAAAACTTGGTATGAAACACTTTTCTCAAAGGCAAAACTTTACGCTACACTTAGACCTCACTGATTACAGTAGTTTTTGGCTTACAGAGTCCCATTTGTAGGCCGAAAATGAAGATGAGGTTTCTCTTCTTCTCACTCTTCTTTCTATTTTCACACCAAAAAACAAAAGCTGGGCTACATTCGCACTTCGAATCAGACCATTTGTCGATCAATTCCACCGCCACAAACCTCGCCGCCGGCTGCAACATTTATCGCGGCAGATGGGTGTACGATGCTTCCTACCCTCTTTACTCTTTCTCCTCCTGCCCCTTCATCGACTCCCAGTTCAACTGCCTTCAGTACAAACGCCCGGATACATCCTACCT
>JAULKM010074869.1:0-11811 GCA_032355605.1 Rubia tinctorum
CAAAATAGAGAAACCATAAATTAACAAACTAACACCTTCACTCTCAAATTCAGCAGGGTGAAGACCTATCGAGTATTCGCCGAGTTTGAAAACAAACTCAGACTTAGCAGTAAGACAAAATTTTGGCTTGGGAAGCTTAGACTTAAGAACATTATAATTCCAAGCCGGAAGAACCTGTTCGCACTCAGGATCTAGTTCAACATAACACAACAATTTCTAGGAAACCCGCTTAACATTGGGAATGATAGAATAAAAAGTAAATTCATCGTTTGAGTTTTTCACCTTACGAAACTGGTACAAGCTACGAAACAAGTAAACCAAAAAAGAGACATTGGCTTGGGTACACATATAGTGGAAACCCATGATAATCACGATACCCTTAGGATGAAACTGAGGTAACGTGATTTGATAAGATAGAAGAAAATATATAACATACTGAGGAAGGGGAAAACAAGAGGAAACTTGAGAAAATCTCGATAACAAGATATATAAACAACAGGAGGAGTGCGAACACTCTAAAAAATAAGAGGAGCTTTCAGCTCAAGCGAAGAAATGAAAGGAAGATCAATTTTGTAATTTTTCCAAACAGTTATCAGACAGAACATTTTTAATGGTGGAAGAACCGGTTGGATGATTGGAATCCTCCTTAGAGTCAATATCATCAACCCGGCCATCCTCTACGAGAGAATCAGTGAGATTAGGGGTAGACATTTAGGCAGGAATGAGTCCTAAAATATGAGATGAAAACCCTATTAATTTGAGTCACAAAACATGGATATCTTATTTCAGAAAAAATTATAAAATAACACAGGT
Organism: Rubia tinctorum; assembly: GCA_032355605.1. Taxonomy (NCBI): domain Eukaryota; kingdom Viridiplantae; phylum Streptophyta; class Magnoliopsida; order Gentianales; family Rubiaceae; genus Rubia; species Rubia tinctorum. The sequence goes on from JAULKM010074869.1 coordinate 814, forward strand.
AACATGCCGGAAAAGATAACCGGGTAAATATTGGGCAAACATAAACAACAAAATTGGCAGAACGAAAACACTGCTCGGATTCACAAGTGAAAAAACGTTAAAAAGGAAAAGAAAAAAGACAGAGAGACTTACAAGTTGAAAGAATGGAGAAAAGTGATGCACAATAAGAATAAGAAGAGACAGGGGATATGGAGGACTGGGGCGTTTAAAGAGACAATAAAGTTCAATATTAAATGAAGACACTAAAACGTCAAAACTGAAGCGTTAAATCAGTCAAAAAATCATGATGAAAATCTAACACAAAAACTAACTTACCTTTCTCAGAATAGAAAATGACGACGGTATATGAATAGGTGATAGATTGACATGTAAGAGAGAAAGAATAGTGACAAAGTAAGGCAAGGCAATTCAAGGCCTTTATAATGTAAGCAAAGATAACGACATGTGAGAGAATTCCAAAAAGCGTAGAGAGTAATAAGGAGAGAATTTTTATTTAATGATACAAGATCGCAACAGCCAAGGCTATAAAAAACTATGAATTTGAAATATGAATTCAAATTCAAAACCAGACATTCCAGCAAAATCACAAATATAGCCAAGAAGCACGCAACACTTCATGAAAATAATATAAATTGTTGTGTTGATGAACACATTGTTACAACTTAGGAGATAAACAGAACAACAATGCACACACATTCAATAGGCACAATCATTGCTTCGCCTTCCATTGACTTAATTGCTGGGGGAGCTTATGGTGTATACCTAGCCCGCGGACCTAAAGCTTTTGGCCTTTAGACCTAGCCCATCGCTCGGCCATGAATCTGACAACACGGAGCCATGCCTAGAAATGGGTAAGACATTCGTAAGTGACCCCAAAATTCTAGCAACCATGATACAACCCACAATTTGAAACTCTAGCAACGTGGAGCCACGATCGCGATCTATTATGAATACAGGAAGGGTTGTACTAGCTTAGGTAAGCACAACTAACTAATAAATGTCAGTTCTCTAAAGGAAAGAACTGACTTGATCGTCGGAGTACTTTCCCCGGAATCACTTCCGCGACTTTTCTTGAAGGACCGCACTCACACTATGGTGATAGTTAGCCACCTCAACTTACATGGAATACCACATCACAAAACAATATGTAAAGCTGAGTAAAGTTTCATTGATAAAAATCTTTTATCATATCCATTTGGCCCTATGATTTTTTCCGTAATGAAAATTCCACTGCCAAACCAGAAAAATCACATGCTCTTCTATATTTAAAGAAGCAGTCACACATTGGATTTGAGGAATTTATTTTAGATTAAATAGTAATGATTTGATAGATTGGTTTTAGTTTCTCCAAAGATTGATAGATAGTGGCGCACAAGAAATAGAGGAGAAAGTAACACAATCATCAGTACCATCGGAAATTTTACCTACAAATAGAAACTCATTAACATTAAGTTTTTGAACCATTAATGATAATCTTGCAAAATTTCATACGCAATAATATAAAGGAAAATAAATGAAATCATCTCCAACAAACTCCAATATATGTTATGTTGACTTAGATAAAAAAACATTTAGCTATTTTGAAAAGTATATGAAATTGATTTAAAAATTCAAATTTAGATAGACCATAAATTATGTGCAAGATACAAATATTTTTCCTCTATATGCACACATCATGCACGTGATTTTCTTATCATTGCGTTTATCTGCACATGATATGATATGATAACAAGATAAAAAAAATTGAATGAAGCTACCATAAATGCTAGGGGGATTTGTATTGGCTTCCCCAAGCGTAAAGACACAAAACAAAAATAAGGAAGCCGGGTGGCTATGTTTTAATACAAAAATCCATATGGATTGGAGCTACGAGCCGACGGGCAACACTAGTTGCCTCCAAAAGAATTAAGAATAAGTAAGTAGAGTACCGCTAAGTTATATGTAGTATCTAGAATGATTTACAAAAGTATCACCTAAGCAACTAGTGACCTCCGAACAGGTTAGAGAATCGCCGAGACGAAACTCAAGTATGCCAAAAGGTATAGCAGCTTAGTGAGTAGATGTATGCAGCCTCTGTCGTCAAAAGAATGGGAGCAAGTTTCCAGGATGAGAGTAGGGTTTTGCTTCTCTGGTGTTAGCTGCTTCCCTAGACCAGAAGTTCTAGTTTTCCATCAGTTACAAACTTGTGAAATAGCCTTCCGGATGTCAAGGTTGACAAAGCAAGAAGTGAACCTAAAAGGTAAATTAGTCAGTAGCATCCATTCTGGAATAGATCCTTATGTCAGGAACACTTAACTGATCAAGTCTAATTAGACCTTGAACTTTATCAGGAAGGGAGCCGAAAGAGAAACAATAATCACATTTATCAGTTAAACATTTTCTGGAAATGAAGTGAGCAGGCCAGTTGGCTTCTCTGAGTACATGAGTCAGAGAGATTAAGTCTAGCTTTTGATGAATTTCATCAGCCAGTTCAAAGAGTTTCCAGTGGGCTATGATTGGGTTTAAAATAAAGGAGATAGCATTCAAAAAATCTGACTGAATGATGATAGGTTCTTTTCTCACTGAAGCATAATGGATTGCATTTTTTATTGCAATCATTTCAGCTTCAAGAGGTGATGAAGCATTGGAATAAAATCCCTGTGCAAATATGAAACCACCCCTATTATCTCTAACAAAAAATCCTAAACCAACTTTTCCATTACCACAATAGGAAGCATCCGTATTAATCTTTAAACCCCTCATAGGTTGAGTCCATACTACTGACTTGATTTTTGTTTGGGTGGTTTTTTGCCAACTAGAATGAAAGTATGTTTAGCAATCTAAATATCAATGCAGCTATAAACAAAGAATGGTTTAGCACAGAAAATATCCTAGAGATTATCTCTAATCTATTTAAGCATACCCAAGATGGAAGGATTCATATTTTCATATAAGAACTTATTTCTACTTTTCCAAAGATTCCAGCATGTAATAGATAGAGATAGTCTAAGAAACAGATTTTGCAGTGCAGACAAGCCGTTATAAGTTAGGTAAAAAGACAATCTCTCCCATACAGATGCAAAAGATCTATCAGAAATGCCTATGAATTGATGCACTACTTTCCATATTTCCAAGGAGAAATGACATGTATTGAAAAAATGATCCAAGGAGTCTTCAGCCTCAGACATATAGCATTTCAAAGGAAGATGAAACTTAAAATGTTTGAGGATATTATCAAATGGCAGAATAGAATTAAACATCCTCCACATGAAAACAAAAACTTTTTTTTACCTATTCTAGGGTTCCAGAATGTCTTCAGTTAGAGCGTGTAACACTTAGACCAATTAAAAATATTCATTTTTATATCTTTTAAGGTCATATTATAATTATTTATATAGTCCGTGTATTGAAAGACGATTTTTTCATAAGTCAAGGAAAGATCAAAGTTTAAACTGTAAATTAAAAAAATGACGGTAAACTTTTCGGATTGCATTAATAGGGCCATTAAACTTATTATTTTTTTAAAAATAAAAAATCACCATAGTTATACAAATTTATTTGCAAAGTTTTTAGGCTCCACGGTGAATGAGACCTCTAATATAGGGGAAGCAAATAGCATAGAGGTGAAAATTGCATTAATGAGGTCATTTATTAGGCTCCCCAAGGTGAATGATGCCTCTAAACTTACGAGGTAAGTATGAAAAAAATAATAATAAATATATTGAGCTGAATTTTTAAAAAAACTAAAGTTTATTTCTTAAAATTAACTGAAAAATTAAAATTTATTCCTAAAATTTATTTGTTAATCAATATAAAAGTTGTTTAATCATACAAATTTATTTGCAATATTTTTAATATTTTGTTATACATGATTAAAAAGATAAATAATTTATATCAGTTTAAAATAGTGTAAAAAGATAAACATTTATCTAAAGAACTAATATAAACTGAAATGCAATGTGGTGAAATGATCTAAACTGAACTAAATTAAAAATAAGTGTGCTGAAAAATAGTAACAATGTGACTAAATTAATCTTAATTTCATCCTAAACATTCATGCTAAACTGATCTGAACTTAAATGAATGAACTGAACTCAAATGAACTGAAATGCAGATAAAATCTTAATAACATGAATTTTCATATCAAATATAATTATTTTAATGCTCATTTTATTGTCTGTGTATGTGCAATGCATCGTTTCAAATAGTTAAATAATACTCAATTAATGATGTTGTTATACAGTTAAAAAAAGATTTCGTTGTAAATTAATTTGGACATTAGAATCTTAATTATAGAAACAAATAAAGGAGAAAACGAGGGAAGAAAAAGGTGGGGATTAAAAATCTGTTTTGGTGGGAAATTTCATTCTTCTTTCTAAAAGGAAATTATGTTAAAAATCCTGAGAATCACAAGACTTGTTGATGGAGATCCCAAGACGACTACCACATAAATGAAGATATTTCACGTCTTGATAAAACATTCAAGGGTTATGTTCGGGATTCTCTAAGTGACATGGCTGGACCTATGACAAGGTCAAGAATGAATCTTAGGGATGCGACATTGAATGGTTTGATTGATCGCTTTCATGATGAAGAATTAATGAAGAAGTCGGCAAGGGATTGGATTACTTATTCAAGTTTGTCGATTAACTGAAATCATTATGAAAAACACTATACTCTTTTTCCCACTGAGGTTTTTTTTAATGAGGTAGTGTGATCATTATAACATTATTTTATTTCAATCCAATAACTCGGCCATGTGGACTTTTGAAGAGTTAATATTTTCGAACCGAGTCCATTAGGGGTTTCTCGAAAATATTGTCATTTATTCTGATTAGAATTAGATTTGGTAAGATTAGATATGGTAATATTTTCCTAGTCTAATTCTAGTTAGTATACACGGCTAAATTATAGCATTATTAGAAGTTTAGTTAAATATGATTTTAGTTTCTTAAATCTGCCATAAGTTGAAACAAATTCCAATTGTAATTAGGGTATTGGTTCGAAAATCACCCTATAAATAGAGGGAGATGAACCAACGAATTTTATCATCTTTTATCAATCATATATTCAGAAGTTTCAATTTCTTTTGTGAGTGTACCCTGCGAGCTAGACGCTTATAAAAAACTCTTGTGATCTAAACCTGCAGGCTATTTAGAGAGCAAGTCAGAGTTAAGTGTACCCTGCGGGCTAGACGCTGCAATTTCGTGCGTGTGAGCTAGGTTGGGCGAGATCCCTAGTTCAGACAAAGATTCGATATTCCACAATTTAGAGTTTTCGCAAGGAGATTCATATCATGACCCGACCAAGCATCGATAAATCTTTGGTATTTAGAAGCTCAAAAAAAGCCACAAATATCTTGATGACAGGAGCGTTAAGATAATTGTACGAAGCCAGCTCAGAGGACACATACGATCAAGGAGTTGCCAAACGAGGGTGCACTGCGCCTATGGCTGAGACAAATATTCCACCAAAACTATGGAGCCGCGTGTGAATTTGGTGACGTGTGTTGGACGGCGCATGCCTCCTAACCAATAAACTGTGTGAGGCTGAAGCCAATGCAAAGGTGTCGAACATAGGCACACATTCGCATGGAGACACTATTGAGGTCGGCGCAGCTTCTAGCAAAGACTGTGGGCGAAGGGGCTGATGAAGTTGACTCAAGAACTTCTGATGGCATTGATGAAAAATCAAGAGAAAGAGGGGCAACCATGGATCCTAGGCGAGAAGCCAAGAATAAAGGCTGTGTTTTGCATAACTTATAAGTTGCTTTGTTTATAAGTCAATGACTTTTTAGTGTTTGGCAAAATATTAAAAAGAAGCTTATTTTGAAAGCGGAAACTTTTTTTTTTGGAGAAAAGTAGAAACCGGTGTCCCTCTACTTTTAAAATAAGATAGTTTTTCTTATAAGCACATCTATGCCAAACTCACCCCAAAACTCATTAAAGTGAGCTTTCCGAGTGATGTATTGATTATTTGTAGCAGGTTCAAGACAACCATAACCCTTGTGCTGATAACTATATCCTAAGAAAATACATGGAAAACTCTGAGGCGCCAACTTATGAGTAGCATAAGGCACAAACACGAAAAAATTTGACAACCAAAATGATGAAAGTTGGAGTATTAGAAGTAATGCCAAGAATAACAGAGAACGGATATGGACCCGATAAGACTGGTGCAGGAAGCCAATTTATTACGTAGGCTGCGGTGGAAAATGCATCGCACCAAAAGGAATTATGCAAACTGGAAAATCATGGAGAGCCCCATTTAAGTGATATGACGATGCTTCTGCGCAACTCAATCATTTTGCTCCCGTGTGTTGGGACATGAAAGCTGACGATGCATGGATGCCCTTTGAAACAAAATGAGATCGCATGCAAGAGTTAACATACTCTATACTTCTATCACTCTGTAAACCCTTGATAGAGGTAGAAAACCGGTTCTCAACCAGGACCCCGAAATGAGGTTATGCCTTTACAAATCAGACTTGTGTCATAGAGGGTATAACCAAATGAACCGAGAGTGATTATCAACAAAATAACATAATAAGACAAACTAGAAAGAGAGTCAACGGGCACGGACTCCAACAAATAACAATGAACTAACTCCAGAAAATGCAGTGAACGTCTATTATTTTCAGTAAAGGAAAGACGTTTCCCCTTCGCCATATCACAAGAGGAACACAAATGCAGCTTTGGAAGCAGAATAGCGACGTACAAACATCCAGACTTGCTTAAGGAAGAAATGATGTTTTGAGAAACATGGCCTAACTACTATGCCAAGGTTCAAAATATACTTTAGATGTACTTGATGCAACAAAAGCAGCTAAAGAATCATCATCATAATCCAAAACATATGAGTCGCCATCACGATGGCCTTTGCCTAGAATATCCCTAGTAAACTTGTTCATAATAGGGAAAGATAAATCATCAAAGCAAATAACAACATTCATATCCCGAATCAACTTGCTGATAGACATCAAAATTTTAGTGATTTGTGGAACAACCAGAACATTAGACAGAGATAAAGAATCAAAGACTCGAGAATGACCAAAACGTGTAATGTTAAGGACAACCTTTACCAACAATAACACGAATTGTACCAGAATAGTAAGTCACACGATCAAGAGTGGACTGAGAAGAAGTGATTTGGTTTGTTGCACCAGAATCAGCTGTCCAGCGATGACACCGAGGAGGTTGAGAAAAATGCAGTAGAGAGGCAGATGAAGAAGCTTGAGAGGATAAGTGAGGACATGTCGAGGCAATGTAACCAATATTTTCACACAATTGACACTGTAACTGGAACCATTCACCTTGTAATTTATAACAAGAAGAAGAGACATGGCCTAGAACGTCACACAATTGACACTGCGGTTGGTCAAAATGAGTCATAACCGATTTTTGTAGATGAATTCGGTGCTGACTGAGCATTGGCCAGACGCTAACTGGACGTGCTGATGAGGCACTGAAACTTGAGATAAAAAGACAGGTACATAGAAATTTAACAACTCGCAAAAATCGTATCGTATCGTGATAAATTAGACAAATACGCGAGATGCTAATGAGACGTGTGGTATACATGTGCAACGAGAAACAGCAGGCGCGCCTGAAGAATGGCTTCTGCTGATGACGTGCATTTGAGGTGAACTATGGTCTCTGATGCAAAGCGCGTGAATCTCACGCACCAACTTGATTAGAGCAGCAAACTAGAATTGCATGAGGAACGACTAGGATTACGAGAAGGTGCTAGAGCAGCATCAGCGCCAGTGACAAAAGCAAGGTTGAAGAAGGAGACCAAGCACGAGTTTTTGTCAACTGGAGAAGAAAACATTGCAGAGGATGTATGTTGGGAGGTAAGTCAAAAACATATAAAATTTAAATTTAAATAGAAACTCTTAAACTTAAACTGTGTCGGTTAAAAACTTACTTATAAATTTAATTAGTGTATTGTTAATCTAGATATTATACCTTTTTATGTAATATTTCTTATATTTTCATGTTCAAACACGTTTTATTACATTTTAAAATTAAAAATACAGTATTTAGGGTAAAAATTAAAGAAATTTTTCATAAGTTTATGAAATGCCTCTTGCCTGAGACTTAGCTTAGCCTCAATATAATGTGTAGCGTTTAGGGTCAACTTTCAGTGATGATTTATGCCTTTTTTTAATGATTCGGCGACAACCGCGCACACCGATTTTATTTTATTTTTTTGTAATATTTTTTTCCTGCCATCTTTGAACGTAACCAGCATCCATCACTGTATCATCTTAGAAGTTTTGTCTTTATTATATTGTCTATAATAATTAGTTGGCATTTACCAGCTACCGCCCAATTAAGGTATCGTCTTTACTACTCCATGTGCACTCTATTTCTACACGATTAGAAATTTAATATTTCTTTGACCGTATTGTATATTTTTTCCATTTAAATACAACTCCATCTTAATTACATGCACAGATGATCTAGACTTTTAAAAGTTTCCTACTCTAGTTCAATCTCTATTTACACCACAATTATTATCATGTTGTTCCAAAATATACATGTTTGACTTATGTTTACCTAGATATAATAACATAAAATAAAAGATTGATATTTAAAAACTATTTGTTATGAAGAATTCAACAATATCAATATAATAATATTGTTGTTCATATATCTATTCAAAGAGTGCATTTCTTGAAAGACGGTCTTTCCATAGGTCATGAAAAGACCAAAGTTTAAAGTGTAAATTAGAAGAAATAAAGATAAATTTTTTGGGTTGCATGAAACGGGTTATAAAATTTATAACTACTACACGTTGCATAATAAATTTTTAATATTGCAGCAAAGACGTTTTACCTTTTATTATTCTTGGGAAACTCCGTCTTTCCATAAGCCTATGGAAAGACCGTCTTTCCCAAAGTTTTGCCCTATTCAAATATGCAGTCAAATTTTAATAGAGAATAATGTTTAAAAAAGAAGTGAGAGTGCATACAGGGGTGAGATGGAGGGATATCATATATTAAATGCATAAGATATTCGAATGCTAATATACCTGTTTAGATTTTTTTTTTAGAAAGTCTTCCGTTAGACAGATGAAAGGTTAGACCAAAAAAAGAGTCTCATCTAAATAATTTTTAGGGATAAATACATTTATAACCCTAACTTTAGGTTGAAAGTGCCAACAATATAACCCTGCAATCTCAGAAAATGTCAATATAACTCTAACTAATTATTGTATGTGTCAATCTAACCCTAACTTTTGAAAAATTTGAGCCGATATAGCCAAATTCCCTAATTCTGGCATTGACTAACTAATTTAATGTACTATTAGAAATTAAAATGATAAAAATACCCCTCTAAACCTATCACCCTTTCTTCTTCCTTTCTTCTTCAAACCTATCTCCATTTCTAACACCAGTCACCATCCGCCGCCCAACCACCCACAACCTCTCCCCGGCAAACACCACTCACAACCTCTCTCGGATTTTGCCAGCAGCAACATAGAATCAGATTCGCAGCCAGCTTTTGCCTCCTGTGAAATGTAAATTAACTTTTTGAAAGAATAAGATTTCGAGTCCTGTGAATCCCTCCATCGCCAGGTGAGATACCGGGTAAGACATCGATTTCTTCCCCTCTGCCACCGGCTTCTTCCCTCACCCCTAGTCGCTTCTTTCCCTCAGCGTCCGGGGTGAGGCGTCGGTGAGATTTCAGCATCGCCGACTTTTTCCTCACCTCCGCTATGTTCCCCGCTCGCTTCATCCCCTCCGCCCTTCTTCCTCTCTGTTGCCAACTTTTCCCTCACCCCGCTCGCTTCTTCCCTCACCCTGCGCGCTTCTCCCCCTCCGTCGTGGGTGAGATATCGCCGCCACAGTGTCCAAACTAAATATTAAAGTCAAACGAGATACAACATGTCAAACTAAAAACAAATCAAAAAACTAAAAATCAAAACACGGAAATGAAAATTCAACTCTAACAATTTCAATTTTGGGATACGATTTTGCATGCGAGTGTTTGACTATTTACTCACCCCCACCGTGCTTCCCGCTCACTTCATTCCCTCCGCCGCGGGTGAGATATGGGCACCGCCGTGTTTGCGGGGGAAGGAAACCCAGTGAAATGGGGGGAAGAAATCCTGTGAATTAGAGTTATTAAACAAACCCTTCGCGGTTGGATAAGAAAGAAAAGGGAGGAGGGGTTATTTTCTTTTCTAATTAATTTTCTTTTCTAATTTAAAGGTAAATTTGTCTTTTCCAAAAATCCAGGCCTTCTAAAAATGACTAAAAAGTTAAACTAGTCAAAGGTTATATTGGCACGTTTTTGATATTGCAGGGTTATATTGACACTTTCAACCTAAAATTAGGGTCATTTTAGCATTTTACTCTAATTTTTATGGTCAAATAATAATTAATTGTATATTGCGATACATTTTAAATATGTTTTAATGCTATTGGAATCTCGTTGAAATAAATAAAAATAAACATCAAATCTGTTCATTAGTTATATCAACTAGAAAATGACCACGTCTAACAATTAGTCGGTGTAAAACAAGATTTTGTTTCGTTTGTTGCATATATATTAACGAAATTTTGATACAAGGGTCTCAATAATGCAATTTTGCAGTAATCTCTATCTCATTTCAAATTGCACACTTTGACTTTTACCAGTTGACTCAAAAATCCTAATATATTTTATTAAAGACTAGAAAAGTACCATCGCTTGTTACGCGATATTATTATTTAAAATATTAGGATGTACATTTTGTGTTTTATATTTTAAATTGAAAACAAAGTTTATTTTAAATTTTAAATCTTAGTGATCTAAAAAAAACTATGTGAGTTATAAAATGAAATAATTAATATAGTTAGAAATAGTTATATATCAAATACAATAAAAACTAATTATTTTATAATATTACATTCAAAATTTTAAAAATAATTATCTATTTGTTGAGATTCATATTAAAATGTTATCATAATTATGTGTATCTCATTGCAATAAATAAAAGTAAATATCAAATTACCTAATTAGTCTCACT
>JAULKM010074880.1:0-11811 GCA_032355605.1 Rubia tinctorum
AATAAAAGTAAGCATATATCTTGCACCACCCTTAGAAGGAACACGAGAGGGCCCCCAAAGATCAGAATGAATGTAATCCAAAGTACCTTTTGTTTTATGAACTGCATATGAACGAAAGCTAACTCTCTTCTGCTTTCTAAAAATACAGTGTTCACAAAAGTCCAACTTACCAGTATTTTGACAACAAAGTAGACCTCTCTTGCTTAACATTGTTACCCCTTTATCACCCATATAATCCAACTGCATATGCCACAGTTTGGTGATGTCTTCATCTGAGGATGTTGAGATGACCACTGCCCCTGTAAATGTAGATCCATTCAAAACATAGATAGTACCAACCCTTCAATCCTTCATTAGCACAAGAGCACTGTTACATATTTTCATAATTCCACCATCACCTGAATATCTGTACCCGAGAGCATCAAGAGTGCCAAGAGAGATGAGATTGTCCTTTAAGTCAAGAACATGCCTAACATTAGTGAGTGTCCTAATAATGCAATCGTACATTTTGATTTGAATTGTTCCTCTACCAACAACCTTACATGGAGCATTATTACCCATCAAAACAATTCCACCATTACATTCTTCATAAGTGGAAAAACACCCCCTATCATAACTCATGTGGTAAGAATAACCTGAATCTAATAGCCACTCACTTCATAATCTTGATTTATTATCCATGGCCACAAATATGATTCCATCACTCTCATCTTCTACTACACTAGCTTTAGCAGCATTGCTGCTATTCTGCTCATTTTTTACATTTTTCTTTATTTTTAAATTTAAAACAGTCATCCTTAATGTGCCTTTTTTTCTTGCAATAGCAATACATTTTATTTCTGTATCTAGACTTTGATCCCCCCTTTGGATCTACCACCTTCAAAATCTCTATTTTCACCTCTATCCCTAACTAACAAACCCTCAGGATGAGTTCCACTCGATTCCCCCGTAATGTCCCTATCAATCTGCTCTTTAGATTTTAATGCAGATTTTATAGTATTGTATGAGATCGATTCTTTTCCATAAATCATAGTATCTCGAAAATACTGAAAGGACTGGGAAAGGGAAGATAACAATAAAATGGCTTGATCTTCTTCATCAACTTCAGCATCTACATTCTCAAATCTAAAATGATGGAATCAAATTTATCAAGACGTGAGAGTAAAGATGTACCTTCCGCCATTTTCAACATGTACAACTTTTGTTTCAAATAGAGGTGATTCTCCATTTTCTTATTCATGTATTTAGATTTCAACTGATCCCACATACCTTCGGCAGTTCTCTCATTAGCAACTTCCTGCAAAACCTCATTAGAGAGATTTAAAATAATGGTCGATCTAGCCTTCTTGCCTAGATCACCAAAATCTTCCAGCGACATGTCCGCTGACCTTTCCTCCACTCTTTCAAGGGCAAGCTCGCATGCATCCTGGATTAGGATGGCTTCCATCTTGAGTTGCCACATGCCGAAGTTTACACTTCGGTCGAACTTTTCAATAGAAGTCTTTGTTACCATCATGGTGGCTAATAGATTAAAACATGAGATATGGCTCTGATACCAATTTTTTAGGAATACGAATTCCACGAGGTATCTATTAGCCCAAAAATATGGATAACAAAGACAACGTAAAGAAAAGAAAATAAATAATGAAGACACTGGTTTACATGGTTCGGTCAAATTGGCCTACATCCACAACCAGAGGAGCCGGAACCTTCACTATATGTGGAGAAAGTATTACAAGGTTTTTCCGACCAACTATCAAGGAATTATGTGGCAAAATATAAAGAAGAGAGCTTTGGCTTCTACAACTACAAAGGAGAGCTAAGAGGAGAAGAAAGCAAGTAGCAAAGGAATGTCATGCTTGAGGTGCGTTTGCAATTACTAAGTTCATCCCCTATTTATACTACTCCAAGTTCACCAATGGCCAAGAGCTCCCAAACAAAACTTATCCCAAAATCCCAAGAAATCCTCCTTCTTGCTTCAAGCATGGATTGTGATGTGAACATTGAATCCAAATATTTCTTACCAAAAGACCATGATAGTTGAACCCCAATAATCAAAGAAATAATGCTTCCCCTTGCTAAGCATGGGAAGAGAATAGTGTTTCAATTTAATTTTTTGCATGCTTGTCTTTGCTATTCTCCAAAGAAGTGAATGTTCATGGACAATTGGGTGAAGACCGTTAATTCTTAACAGATCTCTATCTTGGTCTGAACCCCAAAAGTAATAGCTTACTTAACCTCCTCCGGCATGGCCCTAATGGGCCGAATCATGAACAATGAATACCAATCAAGTCCAAGCATTGCTTGAACTTGAAATAGGGAAGAGCTTTCGTGAACATATCAGCAGGATTATCCTTTGTATTGATTTTCTGAACAAGGACCTTCTTCTGTGTAATGGTATCACAAATGAAGTGATACTTAATATCAATATGTTGTGTCCTCTCATGATACATCTGATCTTTAGTCAAGTAAATTGCACTTTGACTATCACAGTGAATGGTAGTAACCCTTTGTTGTAGGGTTAATTTTCCGAAGAGGCTTCTTTGATAGCCTCCGTGACTACATGTTGTAGAGTAGCTTTCCAGATAATTGCACAACCTCCAATGAAAAATACATAACCTGCAAGAGACATGCGCTTATCAAGATCGCCGGCAAAATCAAAATCTACAAAACCAACCAGAGTGTTGTTGGTTCTACCAAATTCCAAGCACATGTTCTAAGTACCCTTTAAGTATCTGAGAATCCACTTCACTGCCTGCCAATGTGCTTTGCCCAGATTGGCCATATACCTGCTAACAACAATAACAGCTTGTGATATATCAGGACGAGTACAAACCATTGCATACATAATACTCCCAACTGCATTTGAATAAGTAACTCTAGCCATATAATCTTCTTCGTCCTCTGATTTTGGTGATTGGGTAGCAGATAGCCTGAAATGGCTACCAAGAGAAGTGCTAACTGGTTTGGCATCATGCATGCCAAATCGCTCCAAAACTTTCTCAAGGTAAGTCTCCTGGGTCAGGTACAACTTTCCAACACCTCGATCTCTTCTTATCTCCATACCAAGAATCTTCTTAGCTGCAGTCAAATCTTTTATCTCAAATTCACTATTCAACAAGGCCTTCAACTTAATAATTTCTGCAAGATTCTTAGCCACAATGAGCATGTCATCAACATATAATAGAAAATAAATGAATGAGTTATCTTGTAATTTTCGAAAGTAAAATAAACTATCATACAAGCTCCTGGAGAAACCATGACCCAACATAAATGAATCAAACCTCTTATACCATTGTCTTTGAGACTGCTTTAATCCGTACAAGGATTTCTTCAACAAGCAAACCCGGTCTTCCTTACCTTGAACTTCAAAACCTTCAGGTTGACTCATATAGATTTGCTCATCTAATTTTCCATGCACGAAAACTTTCTTGACATCCAGTTGTTCTAACTCCAAATCAAACATGGCAACCAAAACAAACAATACACGAATAGAGCTATGTTTCACAACAGGTGAGAAAATATCATTGAAATCAACACCTTGTACCTGACTGTAGCCCTTTGCAACCAATCGTGCTTTGTACCGTGCACCAACATCCAAAGTATCTTCCTTTCTTTTGAAAACCCATTTGCAACCAACGATTTTCTTTCCTTTTGGTGGCATCACAAGATCTCATGTTCCATTCTTGTGTAGAGATTCCATCTCTTCATTCATAGCCACCAACCATTTGTCTGAATTAGCACCTGAAACTGTATCTGAATATGTGGAAGGTTCCTTGTCTCCACCTATTTCTTGTGCTACTGATAAAGCATATGCAACCAAATTTGCATATCTTATAGTTGATCGAATGTCTAGTCTCGGTCTATCTCTGGCAATGGAATAATCCTCATCTCTCGATTGATCTTCAACAAGTTCATGATCAGGTTCTTCAACCTCATCTTGGGTTGAGTTTCTCCCGGAAGAACCACCGATCTCTAACTCCACCTGCTTTTTTGCACTATCCTCCTTTTCTGAATCACAAGGATTATAAGACTCTTTTCCAGGATGTAACATATAAGATTCATCAAATGTAACATCTCTAATAATTACAAATTTGGGTGACTTGGGATCAGGATACCACAATCTATATCCTTTCACTCCTGAAGCATAACCGAGGAAAATACATTTCTTAGCCGTAGGCTCCAGCTTTCCCTCATTAACATGCATATACGCTGGACACTCAAATATTCTTAAATTAGAGTAATCAGCAGGAGTACCTGACCAAACTTCCTCCGGAGTCTTGAAATCAAGAGGTGCACATGGAGAGCGGTTGACGATGTGACAAGCCATAGAGATGGCTTCTGCCCAAAAGTTTAATGTCAACTTGGCATTTGAGATCATGCACCGAGCTTTTTCCAAAAGAGTATGATTCATCTGCTTTATCACACCATTCTGTTGAGGCGTCATTCTAACAGTACGATGTCGAGCTATTCCTTCATTCTTGCAGAATTCATTGAATTCATTTCCACAAAATTCCAACCTATTATCTGTCCTTAGACGCTTCATTTATTTTCCTGTCTGTTTTTCAATCAAGGTCTTCCATTGTTTAAATGTTAAGAAAACATCACTTTTAAGCTTCGAAAAATATACCCAACTTTTCTTGAATAATCATCAATAAAAGTATGCATATATCTTGCACCACCCTTAGAAGGAACACGAGAGGGCCCCCAAAGATCAGAATGAATGTAATCCAAAATATCTTTTGCTTTATGAACTGCATGTGAACAAAAGATAACTCTCTTCTGCTTTCCAAAAATACAATGTTCACAAAATTCCAACTTACCAGTACTTTGACCACAAAGTAGACCTCTCTTGCTTAACATTGGTAAGCCTTTCTCGCCCATATATCCCAACCGCATATGCCACAATTTGGTGATGTCTTCATCTGAGTAAGTTGATACGGCCACTGCCCCAGTAACTATAGATCCCTGCAAAACATACAAAGTGCCAACTCTGCAAGCCTTCATTAGCACAAGATCACCTTTACATATTTTCAGAATTCCACCATCACCTGAATATCTCTACCCGAGAGCATCAAGAGTGCCAAGAGAGTGAGATTTTTCTTTAAGTCAGGAACATGCCTAACATTAGTGAGTGTCCTAATAATGTCATCGTACATTTTGATTTGAATTGTTCCTCTACCAACAACCTTACAAGGAGCATTATTACCCATCAAAACAATTCCACCATCACATTCTTCATAAGTAGAAAAACACCCCCTATCATAACTAATGTGGTAAGAACAACCCGAATCTAAGAGCCACTCACTAGAAGACCTTGATTTATTATCCATGGCCACAAATATGATTCCATCACTCTCATATTCTGCTACACTAGCTTCAGCACCATTGCTGCTATTCTGCTCATTTTTATATTTCTTTCTATTTTAAAATTTAAAATAGTCAGCCTTAATGTGCCCTTTTTTTCTAGCAATAGTTGCAAATTTTATTTATATATCTAGACTTCGACCTCCCTTTGGATCTACCACCTTCACAATCTCTATTTTCACCTCTACCCCTAACAAACAAACCCTTAGAATGAGTTCCACTCGATTCCCCCGCAATGTCCCTATCAATCTGCTCTTTAGATTTTAATGCAAATTTTATAGTATTGTATGAGACCGACTATTTCCCATAAATCATAGTATATCGAAAATACTTTAAGAACTGGGGAAGGGAACATAATAATAAAATGGCTTGATCTTCTTCATCAACTTTAGCATCTACATTCTCCAAATCCAAAATGATGGAATAAAATTTATTAAGATGTGAGAGTATAGATGTACCTTCCGCCATTTTCAACATGTACAACTTTTGTTTCAAATATAGGCGATTCTCCATTGTTTTCTTCATGTATGTAGATTTCAACTGATCCCACATACCTTTTTGCAGTTCTCTCACAAGCAACTTCCTGCAAAACCTCATTAGAGAGATTTAAAATAATGGAGGATCCAACCTTCTTGTCTAGATCACCAAAATCTTCTGGAGACATGTCTGCTGGCCTTTCCTCTACTCCTTCAAGGGTTAGCTCGCATCCATCCTGGATTAGGATGACTTTCATCTTGAGTTGCCACATACCAAATTTTACACTCCGGCCGAAGTTTACCTCCCGAACCAAATGAACACACAAGTGGATCGTAATGTCAAATAATGAGAGGGGGAAATACATTTCCATCCGACATAAAACTTCAACAATAGTTACTTACAACCTATCCAACTTCAAAATACTTATACTTTTGCAACAAATTGACTTGAAGAACAAACAAATCTTTATAATGCACAGTCTTACATGGGATGGCAGTGAAGATAGAATCGCAATGGCATTAAATTCTTGCATTAGGTTATGATAATCGTGTAACTTCAACTTCAACTCCTCCACTGAAACAAAAGTGCTAATGTTGGACGAGTACACACTTGGGACCATCACACTACTCAAGGTCTCACAAAAATATTTATTCTTTGACTACGACATAGAATAGCATGCAGGGGAAAAAAATATTCACCGGAAGTCACTGGCCAAGATTCTTTTTAATTCCCATCTCAACCAAATCAAGCCTAGCCTTCAACCCGTCCTTTGTTTTCCCAGGGGTATTTAACAACGTCCCAATCAAATAATTGCAAACATTATTCTCAATGTTCATGACATCCAAACAATTTCTAACATCCAAATGCTTCCAATAAGGTAGTTTAAAAAATAGAGCATTTATTCCAACTACCATCGATGGCAGCTTTTATTTTCTTCTTCCCAAAGTCACTGGGCAAGTTCTTAACACTATCGAAAATCTTTGTACCATTTAGTGGCAACGGTGATCCTCTAGACTCCATTTTCCCATTGAACCATTTCTTCGCCAAACGCCATAGGTGCTCCTCTGGAAGAACCTTTTGTGTCTCTGTTAAACTGTTTTACAACAGTGTTTCAATTGACGAAAATCAGTATCTTTCTCACACACTGGGCAAGCTAAGTGGCCTTTCACAGAATACCTAGAAAATTTACATATGCTGGGAAATCATTAACTGTGCAAAATAACATAGTTTTCAAAGTGAATAAATCTTTCACAAAACTGTCACACGTTCGAACACCATCAATGAACAAAGTCAACAAATGCTCCACTAGAGGAGAAAGATACACATTAATATTGTTACCTAATTTCTATGGGCTTGATATCATCAAAGACAACAAACCATACTTGAGTTTCATGGTCAACCAAGACGGAAGGTTGTAAATGACCAACATAATAGTCCAACTACTATGAGTGCTACTCATATTACCAAATATATTCATACCGTTTGTACACAAGCATAATCTCAAATGTCGGGATTCATTTCCAGACTCGAGGTATAGATCATCAAATTTCTTCAATTGCTCACTATCTGAAGAATGTCTTATCACATCATCCGTCGGTCGAACCTTATCTGCGTGCCAATGCAACAACCTTGCATCTTCCCTACATGCATATAACTTCTTTAAACGGGGAATGATAGGGAGAAACCATAACACTTTTTCCGGTGAGTTTTCTTTGATTTGGATACAACTTACGCACCCACCGCAATTCCACCTCTCTTCAACTTGTACCGAGACTCGACACAACCTGCCATGTTTCTCGATCTTTTTCTTCACTTCCCATGTACAACATACATTTTTTGGGTATGCATGCATTTTTTTTGCAATTCCAATCCCATTGGGCATAGAAATTTTTTTTCCGCCACACACAACCTATTGAGCATTACATTACCTTGGGGAATCGAATCCCTAAAAAACTCGAGAGCCTCGGTCATCGACTTATCAGCCCATTCAAATTTTACCTTCAAATTCATTATCCGCAAAGTTGCACCCAAAATCGAGTGTTTCGAACCGTTGCAAAGAGACATCCCTTTGTAGTCAATCAAAGCTTTTAACGACTAGGGTTTACCTTTGAACTCCCTTGAAATATTTTTCCACCATTTCATCGAACTCCACATTGCCATATAATTCATCTCCCACCTTATGAGATGTTCCCGCATCTTCCTCCTCCCTACATATGCATCATTTCTGCAATCCTTACACATGCATCGTGCTCAGGCCACACCATTTTTAGAAACATCTTCAAAAACTAAAGAAATAAATTATTCAACCAATGGCATGTACTCGGCCAATTTTCTAAGATCATTACCAATTAGTTCATTTCAATCCATTATCCTACAAGTCAATTACAATGCAACCAATGACCATTCAATCAACAATAATCAAAACTCCTATCCCAAACCCTAATTAAACACACACACACACACAACATTAAAATCATCAGCACCCTTCATATTTCAAGACTTAAAGTAAATAATTTGAATAAAACTAACCTTTTCCAATGGCACATGATACTCTATAAAGTATGGAATCACTTCTTTATTTATGGCCAAGAAATTCGAGCAAACCCTTCAAAATTTTAGGTCTTCGGGCATTTTATGATTATGGCACAATTTTTATGCACTGCCCAATTTTCGAACTAGGAAATAGATTTCAAAAATATTACACCATAAAAAATACTTTTACGAAGTCGAAAATAAGATCTTCTTTTCATACCTAGGAAACCAAAGACTTTACGAGTTCGGAAATACCATCGGACCTTCCTTTCGAACTCGGAAGAGGTCATTTTTAAAAGCGGTTTGACATAGCCGCCTTTAATTAGCCTTAATTAAAGGCGGTTCTACCCTAATTTGCCTTTAATTAGCCCTAATTAAAAGAGGTTAATTAAAAGAAAAGCCTTTAAATACAATTTTACCGCCTTTAAAATTATATGTGTGGTCCGATCGCAAGCTTCCGAGTTTGGAAGTAGGGTGTTAAGGCGATTCTAGGCGCATTTAAAAGAAACCGCCTTCCATTGTCGCCTTTAATAAAAGGTTCTCTGCTATTGGTTCAGTGCCAAAAATTGAACCAAGTCTTATCCGTATTTTGAGGGTCCTAGAGACAGTGGAAATTAGGGTGTTTTTTGGCTGTGATTCCCCTTTTAAACCCTCTACTCTTGTAAGAGATCCAAGGGACCTAGATTTCCCAGAACATCCATATTACCATCCGATCAAAGTAGGCCAAATTTATAGGCTACCAATACTAACCTTAACTTCTCTAAAGAGGATATAATAGGTCCCTTCTCATAAGAAGCTGCAGCCTTTGTAATGAGTGGAGCCATTTTGGACAGCAAGTTTAGCAAGTGCATCAGCTCGAAGATTTTCTTCTCTGAGGATGTGCTTGAAAGTAACATGGTTGTTTCTTGCTAGGTTGGTGATGCTTCTTAATAATGTGATTAGTGTCCAGGGACACTTGATTTTACCATTGACAATGTTGCATATTATTGAACAATCTGTGATAAAATATAAAATATTTTATTAATGGTGCATTGATATCACATCAATGACACATCTCATCAATGATGAGGGTTACAATATATAGTGGTATAACAAATCAAAATCTATCTTGAACAGGATTCCAAAGGCTATAAGGAAATTACCATCAATAACTAATTCTATAAGGAAACTAATTTTATAAGGTAACTACCATTTATAACATTTCCCTATAAGGGAAATGATTTCTTATTTCCATATCAATCTGTTTCAACCTGGATGGAGTCCCTGCCTTCCTGAATTGCCCAATCGAACCCTTCAGAAATAGCCATTAGTTCCCCTTTTAAAGCAGGGTTTAAAGTTACCTGCACATGCTGAGAGGTGACGTGGATGATAGATCCCTGTGCATTTCTGAAAAAACATCCTAATCCTATATAATTATCAGCCATATAAGCATCACAGTTTACTTTACAACCCTCATCAGGGGGTTCCCATTTCACACGTTTAAGTTTCTTAGCATGAAATATCCTTGCTGCAGGAATGATACCATGTGATACTAGCAAATTTTCGTTAATTTTTAGCCTCGGTGCATGTTTATGAAATGTGTAAAGCATAAAAGAGGCATAACTGATATTCTTCCAAAGATTTGCAGCCGTGTTTGCTTTACCTTCATGTATCAATTTATTCCTATTTTTCCAAAGTTCCCAGCAGATTAGCATGGCTAAGTTATTGATTAGAAAAGCCTTAAAGGCTGATTCCAGTCTCAATTCAAAGTTGTTGTGCGGAATACCCGAGAAAGAACAAACAAAGAAAATAAAGTGAAAGACAAAACACCGAGAATTTACGTGGTTCACTAATTGGCTACATCAACGGCCGACTAAGATCGGATTCCACTAGAGAGAAAAAACCAGAATTACAGATTTTCTACTATCTATCAATTCTATCTCTTAGGATTACAATAAAAGATCAAGGCACTATATATATACATATATATATATGTATATATATATATCCACCTTGAACCCTAATGGCGAGACCCCGTACCAACCTGTTGAAGCGGCTAATACGTAGTCAAGGAATACCAACAAGTATCCACCTTGACTTGAATTCTCAAAGCAGAAACTCCAGGCGCACCATTACAGTGCCAGATGAGCAAACTTCTCCCTCCACTCCCGGGACTGCCTCACCGGGCAACTAATGATCTCTGATGTTAAGCAAGTCCAAACAGTGTTGAAACTTGCTATGTGGAACAGGCTCGGTGAACATATCATCAGGATTATCAGCAGTTCCCACTTTCTTCACCCTGATTCTCCTCTCACTCCTCAGAAAATGATATTTGACATCAATGTGCTTGGTCCTCTCATGATGGACTCGATCCTTGGCTAAGCAGATAGCACTCAAGCTATCACAATACACAGTAGCCTGATCGTAGTAAAGACCAAGGTCACTGACTAGCCCCTTCAACCATATTCCTTCTTTCGCAGCCTCCATCAGAGCCATGTACTCTGCTTCCATAATAGACAAAGTCATTGTATGTTGCAAAGTCTCCTTCCAGCTAAAAACAGAACCACCCAAGGTAAAGACAAAGCCGGTCATATATCTCCTCGTGTCAACATCCCCAGCATAATCAAAATCAGAATAGCCCGTAACCAGGCACTAAGTATCACCCCCATAATTGAGAACCACATCAGACATACCTATAAGGTACCTAAAAATCCTCTTCGTAGCTTGCCAATGTTCTCTACACGGTTGTCCCATGAACCTGCTCATAACACTGACCGCCTGTGCTAAGTCTGGCCTCGCACACACTATAGCATACATCAAGCCCCCCACAACGCTAACATACAAAACTCGAGCCATATACTCATTCTCCTCTTCTGACTGAGGAGCAAACATGGAAGTGAGATGGATATTTTCTGCACTAGGAGTGTTAATAGGTTTGGCTGAAGACCTGCCAAACCTAGCCAACACCTTCTGAATGTAGCCTTTTTGTGACAAAAAAAGCTTCCTCTGACCCCTCTCTCTGAGAATCTCCATTCCTAGTATCTTCTGAGCTGCACCCAAATCCTTCATCTCAAACTCAACACTAAGAAGACCCTTCATCTTCTGAACCTCATGCTTACCCTTTGCGGCTATCAACATGTCATCTACATAAAGCACTAGATAAATGAATGACTCGTCTCTCAACTTTCTATAGTAGACACAACAATCATATGAACTCCTTGTGTAGCCCAAATTAAGCACGTAGCTGTCAAATCTCTTGTACCACTTCCTCGGAGATTGCTTAAGCCCATATAAGGACTTCTTCAACTTCCAAACATAATTTTCCTTGCCTGGAACTTGGAAACCATCTGGCTGAGTCATGTATATATCTTCCTCCAAGTCTCCATGTAGAAAAGCGGTCTTCACATCAAGTTGTTCGAGCTCCAAATCCTGATGTGTCACTATAGCTAGCAACAC
>JAULKM010074891.1:0-11811 GCA_032355605.1 Rubia tinctorum
TCATTATATATATAAAAATTGGGGAAAAGTGTTTATTGTTAACCCCCCCCCCCCTCCCCTCCCCCCCCCCCTCTAAAATCTCTAAAATTCTTCAATGTCACATCTTTCTAACATGCATCTCCAAAAATCTCCAAATATCAAATCTACATAGAAAACACACCTTAAGCGCACATAATTTTCATAAAATCTCAATATAATACCCCAAATAAACAACACTAACAACATACATCAACGAGCGAAATATTGAAGAACTTCAACCAAAGAGGAGTAAAGTGTAAGATTACCAAACTGCTTGTTGGTAGAGCTAAGCAATTGGGAGTAGGCCAGAAATAGTGTGACAACAGGAACAATATGGATCAAGCATGCATGAAAAGGAATATCCTTGACACATCTTTCTTGACGAATGAATAATCCGTGTAAGTAGGAACAACTTTCAAACCTAAAAATGTTGTACGGTGCTAAGATCGATGGTCTTGAATTCATGATTTACATGACCAAAAAACTTCTAAATAAGAACACTGTCATATTCTATAACTATAATATCATCAACATATACCAAGACGTAAAGTAGGGAGGCACCTTTCACAAAAGTTGAAATTGGGAGAAGAGAGAGTCTATTTTGGGTAGGAAAGAAGTTGACACTAGAAAAAAATTCCAATGTTTGGATTGGTAGGTCCCTAGTAATTTTATTTTACCCATTGTTCACCTTGGAGTTTCTTCCATATGCAGGTTAGTAAATCGAAAAATAAAATTGTAAAATAAAATTTAAAGATTAAATACTAATTAATTACCTAATTAATTACTATGGGTTGGCTCTCATGTAGCCTTTCTTTTTATGTTGTTGGTTTGACATCCTCCCTTAGTCTCATTTGTTTTGGTAGAGCTGGTCACAAGTGTTTAGCATTGATAGTAATTTCAATGCTAAAGTCATTGTCCCTCAACTCAACAACATACTCTAGAAGTATTCACATCACCTTATACGGCCCCGCCCAACATGTTCTGATCTGATCTAGAGAGAGAGGATTAAGTACTTCAAACTTTTAGACTATGTCCCTAAGTTTGAATATTTTTGTCTCACATTTTGGCTTGAGCCTATAGATGTCTGCTTCACAGGAAACTTTCATTTGGTGTTCTATGATCTTCTAAAGTGAAAACTTAACCCTTTCTGTAGGTAAAGTTTCAAATTTAGCTATTAAATTGGAGTTAGTGCACACATAAACTTTACACCACAACTTATTGGTTCATTTGAAACATATTATTGACATTATTTTCTTTAGGATTTATAGAATTTACAAAACATAAAGAATGGACATCAATGACACCACTATTCCTACTTTTGCAATATCAAATGAGACTCTATCCCCGTCAAATTCCATAATAAATGTACCACTATTTACGTCAATCTTTGTGCTTACAGTTTTCATGAATGGTATCCCTGACACTAATGGTATGGAGTTATTGTCGAGATACATGCTTACCACAAAGAAATCAATAACAAATATCAATTTATCCATCGTGACAAAAAACAACTTCCAATATGCCTAAGGGACGTATTCCTAGTTCAATGGCAAGTTCAGTTCAAATATCAGTTTTGGTTAATGGCCCTAGCCCTAGTGATTCATATACAGTAGAGGCATAAAATTTATAAATGCATCTAAATATAACATGACATTTTAAATTTTCATGTCCCATACCTGGATCTCCGCCTTTCTGAGGCATATGCTTTCGAATCATGGCTTATACATGCATCTAAATCTAACATGAAATTTTAAATTTTCATGTCCCATACCTGGATCTCCGCCCTTCTGAGGCATATTCTTTCGAATCATGGCTTATACATGCTCGCTTCTCTTGACTTCTTTCATCACCTTTAATTTTTCATTCCTCTTATTAGTTTTATCTCTTTCAATAGCGTATCAAGAAATGCTTTTGATGATCTTTAGAAAATGGACTTTCACCTCACACTTAATGAAGGTCTTTATCAGTTCCTTGTCATCTACATGTGTCTGGGAAGGGTGCTGGTGGCTTCAAAAATGAGTCGGACTGGCCTTTTAAAAAAAATTAGGGACTGAATGATCAACGATGGAATCAATGAAATGTACGATGATTGGACCACTATTGGGATTCTCAACCCTAGGTCGTAGCTCCTCAGAATTTACACCGGTAATCTTGGCTTTATCCTCCAACCTTTGTTCTTCCTTTATTTCGTCCTTCTCTGCAATTGGAGCGATTTGAACCTTTTTTCCATTCCTTGGCTTAATAGCACTCACATTTTCTTTGAGGTTTACCACTGTTTGCAAAGGAAATTTTCTAGTTTGATGCACCTCAAGTCTTGTGACTGCCTCAACAATGTGACTGACTTGAGTTTCAATATTTTGGAGGGTACCCTTCGTCTCTCTCTCTCTCTCTCTCTCTCTCGCCTAGTATGATTTTGAGTAACATAATTCACTTTATCCTTCACCAACATCTCTTGGTCCTGATTTTGATTTTGACTTGGAGGTCTCAGATTTAATTATTGTCCTAGATACTGTTGGATTTCATTGAGGGAATTCTGCGGATTTCTATACTCATGTTAAAATGGTTCCTCTGTGAAGAGTTCAGTTGTTCGAATATTTTACCTTGATATTTTTTTGTACGCAATGTTGACTTGCCATCAAGTTCTTGTACTTGAAGGCATGCATCTGTGGATGGGTTGTGTCACCATACCATACATGCAACAGTTATTGTGGCATGTTGATTTTCTAATTGCTTAACCTCTCCTTATATCTGCTTCTATTTCCCATGGTGTGTTCAAGATGACATTGACGCCTTGTATATTGGCCTTCCTACCAAATTTCCTTGAGGCCAATTTTGAGAACAACTCATATGTTACTTTAGGGTCTTGTTCAAGATACTACATCTGCATGTGGCGCTTATGTAATGATATTCATCCTCAAGTAAACCACCATAAAAATAGAGGAGTGGATCTTTCTCCAAGTAGCCATGGTAGGGGAGAACTCGAATAAAACCTTTTAAAATTCTCATAGTAGTCCTAGTGATGCTCTCCAGGTAGTTTCTTAATGGTGCTGATGTTTTTCTTCAAGCCATTCAGTTTTAGTGTAAGGAAGTACTTCTCAAGGAAAACTTGCTTCATCTTTACTCAAGTTGTAATGCTTCCTGGTTTCAGGAAATAAAACCATTCTTCGGCTGAATCCTTTAGGGAAAAGGGAAAGGTTATCATATTGATTTGATCTTTTGTGACTTCTTTTAGGGTATGTTAGTGCAAATGACATTGAACTCGTAAAGATTCTTGTTTGGGTCTTCCCCTACCAAACCATGTGAGCTTGGAAGTAAGTGAACAAGGCCATTGATAATGCATATTCATGCTGACCCCTAAATGCATAGCTCGGACGGCCCAGATTACTCTATTTTATCCACATTGTAATATCCGTTGGGTAATAACCATTGGGCCGGCCCAATGAAGAGTCAATACTTGTATCACAAGCAAACAAAGGAGTTGCCTGATCTACTATCCTATATAAAGGAGAGAGGTAACACTGTATACTCAACTATTCATTCCTAATTTCATAAACACACTTTCTGACTTGATCGCCGGAAACTCTTCCCCCCGGACAACTTTGGGGGCTTTGTCTTGCAGATTCCGGCTAGAGGAGCGGCGGATACGGCGGCGGCGGTTTGGGGCACATCAACCATATTTAAATTTGAAATATTATCATTCCCACATCCTCGGTAGTGCAATTGCAAGAGGTTGTTGCTGAAAGTTTGGGACATCCAACTTCATCAATGTTCAATCTCTCATCTTGACTTGTTGAATCTTCTCGCAAACTTTTATCCTTACTTTTGAAGTTGTTCTTTCAATTTTTGGGTAAAATCTCACAAAAAATTGATTAGTAGCACGGGTGTGAACCATACAAGGTTCACAGTAAAAGAATTGGTAAAATAAAAACTAAATGAGAAATGAAAAGATTATCCCCGTCAACGGTGCTAAATTTTACAGAGTACTTCGACATCACCATAATATAAACCTTATCTACCTACAATATTATAGTAATATAACTAGCAAGTAAGGGTCAAGCCCAAGAGATAATCCTATTCCTTATTTAAATATATATATATATTACAACCAACTCGATTACTAGGGCTCGGGGGTGGAAAACTAGTTTATTTAAATACTATTAAAACAAGAAAATAAAATAAATAAAATGATTAAAAATCATAGATTAAAATAGTTCATCCAACAATTTCCACACGCCTGGTTCATACAATGATCACAAATTATTGATTCATTCAATTCCTGATTTTGTTCTCATACCCTACTATGCTCGGGATCATAAACATATATCTTATTAATAGCACCACCTTTTCTTTGACGGTACTCTAACTACAAAGTGAATTCATGCAAAACAGTCACAACTGGGCTAACCAACAACATTAAGACTGAGAACTAATGACATACATATCCAACGAAGCAAATTATTGGTGTCCATGCAATCTAAATTACCAATCATTATCTGGACTCATAACTCTCTTACCCACTAGCAATGTAAAATATGCAATAGATTTAGGCGATCAATCTAAATATATCACATAATTCAATTAAATATAGTTACAAGATAGTTTAGTACAAAATAAATATGAATGAATATAACCTAATTACTTTTTCTGGAACCTCACATTGTATTTAGTGGTGACTTCAATTTTCAGATGAAACTAATAAATTAGTTCTCCACAAATTGTTGATTTTGAATATAATACATTGTAAAGATATGTGATTTTTGAGTGAGAATATTCATCTACGTCTCGTATTGAATCCTCTCTTCTTCTTTTTTTGAAAATCTCTTGGGTATTTATACTACTAGCTATATAACTAAAAAAAGGAATAAAATTATTCTTATAATATCATTCTAATTAATACAAGAATACAAAAACAAATATATTCTTGTCAACATAAGAATTATACTTGAAAGAACAAATGACTTCGGTGATCCCTTACACGATCATCCACCTTCGGCCCTCTATTTATTTTTAACACTTTTGGCCCCTCAATGAGCAAATGAACTGGTTTTTTAGATAGTTAAGAGGTCAAAAGTGTTTTAAAAAATGGTCATGGCCCATGACTCAACAATTATGCAAGTTGAGGGCCCAATAGTGTTTGGGGGGGGGGGGGGTGGAATGAGGGCCAAAGGGGGCGATCATGATAGTTAAGTGGTCACCGATGTCATTGGCTCTACTTAAAATGGAAAAGGAAATAATAAGTTTGGCTAATAAGACTTCTCCATAAAATGAACTAAAATATTCCCCTAATGAGAATAGAAAATTAATTATATTCCAAATAGAGGATTGGAATATAATTCTAACTACAAAAGGAATTTAGTTATTCTTCTTCAAAGAATAAGAATTGTACTCCCCTTGTTTCTCTATACATGACATCATAGATTTAAGTGTTTGGATTTAGAAGAAAGAAATGAGTAGATGAAATTGAATTTAGAAAGTCAAAGTAGAATAAGCGGATGAATTTAAATGAATCTTGCCAAAAAAAGAAAGTTTGCAAATATAAAAATAACCAAAAAAAGAAAGTGTGTCATATATAGAGGAACGGAGGAAGTAGTCTAATTAAAAAATGAGATCCTAATTAGACTCAGATTTACCAAAACATAGAATTTAGCCCCCAAAAGTTAGTGGGTTGAATCCAACTGAGATTTGGAAACTCGAGAATTTGTCGCTACCCATGCCTTCTCATGCGCTGCCGTGCACCATGCTTCGTGGAATTTTCCCTTCAGTTTCCCCGTTATTTTTTTTAATCTTTAATTTTTCATTAAGGGTCTAACAGTGGGTTTTCCAGTTTTCAAAAAATCACAATTCTTGTAAATCCCTAAAAACCTTCAAATTTTCTTAAAATCTCTTGACTATAGAATTATACCAATATATGTGTGCATATATATACTTTAAAGTATGCTAATAATTACTAGATATGTTATATGAATTATAGTCTATCAGTTGCATAATATATATATATATATATATATATATATATATATTCTTTAGTAATCACTAGTGCATGATTTGTCATTAATGGCTCAAGTCCATGACAGTTATGATTTTTTTCCTCAGAGACGCCATCTCTTCTGTTGGAGAGACTCATTGCAAATTCTTGGTCAAAGAATTAGTAGCTTCGAGAGGGGATGCTCTTCACCCCCAGTTGCCTCACCATTCAAAGCTGGATGAGGAAAGGAGGAATATTCATAGAAGAGAGTGGAAGAAGGAATATTGACAAGGACAAGATTCACCAACTTTTTTGAATAAAGTGTGAAGATATCCTCACTCTTTCGACTGGGGTAAAGTTCGTAAAAAGACCGAAGGAGAGGGAGATTGGCTTGGATTGATAACTGCATAGTTTAGAAATCTTAGGATAACTAAAATACATTTGGAATGGAGTTGGGCAATACTAATATTATAGAAAGTCAGAAGGCTACCTAGTAGATTTTGAAAAGGAAAAGAAAGGTCGAAATCTAGCTGACGAGAGTAAACAATTGTCCGCTTTGACGGGGGCTTTTGGACGGACTCATTCCCCTTACACTCGACAAGGCGGGTTCTCTCTAGTAACAAATACCCTACTTGCCTAACTAATCTTGGAAGTGAGAAAGTAGCCTCTTGTTCTATCAGTACCACTATTTCCCCTCCATATGATGAACAGTGTGCACGTGGTCGGCGATATTTTTTTTTGTTCTTCACCAAGATAATGGGGAAGAACCGTTTCTAGGAGAGCTAACTCCCTCTTAAGAAACGGCCGGCCCAACTAAGGCAAAAGATACAAAAATTAAATAAGACATAATTAACAATCCAGAGGAAGGATAACTTACTTGGAAAATGTTTCTTTTGAAAATCTTGGGGGAGGTTGAAGACGAAGAGAACTCTTTACTCGAAACAATGACTGATAAAAGTGCTGCAAAAGTAGATTGGATTTTTGAGAAGGAAGGTATTTATTGAACATCTGTCAATAAGAGGCATTTCAGATTCAAGGGTAATAATTACTGCCTCGAAAATGGGCAATAGTATGCGCCGTTTACGGAAAGTTCTTTCTCTCAACCCAAGGTTGTGACATGTGGATCAACGCAGAATGTGCTAGCAATCTAATGTCTGACAGTTCCTCATAAGAGAGGGAAAATAGAGGGCCTTCAAATGCCGATGCATGAGAGAACCAAAGGTCTCTCCCGAAGCATGACCTTTGTCTCTCTCTGGAGCTATTTGAGCCGAAGCTTACTATTTGGGCTGAAGGCCATGCGACTATATTCTATTGGGCCGAAGCCCAAGACAAAGGGAAGATCTCCATCTCAATTTTACCTACGGAAACATACTCTTTTTCCAAATACAATTATGGTATAATGAATTATGATAATTTTATTATGATAAGACACATATACATACATGGAACGTGCATATTCAACCCAACATGATTGTAAGAACTCCTAGGGATTAACCCCCTATAAATATAGCGATATGTCTTCATTTTATTCATTCAATTCTCGTTATTCAGATCTCACACTTTTGATCTGACTTTGGCATAGAAACTTCTACCCCCGGCCATTCCCGGAGAGTTTGTCTTGCAAGTTCGGCAATCAGATCACATTTCGACACGTATCAACAGTAGGGGAAAAAATTCTTATTATAGTGTGTTTTGGAACTAAGCCAAGAATATTTTGTTATATTACTATAATGATCCCCTGATTGATATTAAAGTGTGCTTTGGAACTAAGCCAGGAATATTTTGTTATATTACTATAATGCTCACCTGATTGATCATATCAAATTAAATAGGGTGCTAATTGCTAGGACTTTACAGGTGAGGTTGATATATGTTTGACTTTAAGTCCATGCACGTACTGAGAGCACGTGATAGTGCGTATATCTTGAACGTGAAGCATGGTGTCATTGGAGTAAATGGCCAACTATTTGCTCCCTCTCCGCACCATTTGGCCCTCATAATCCTCATCAACCCCTCTTTTCCATCTCTTCACAATCCAATATTCTTGAATAATACTCCCTCCGTCCCAGCTATTTTTGCGGGAAGAAAATTATCACGCTGTTCAAAAAATATGTTTGACCATTAATATCTTTACCTACGTATAATAAAGACAGATAAAAAATTAATATTTAGAAACTACTTGTTACGAATAATATCATATACGATAATATTATTTTTCATATATTTATTCAAATATACAATAAACTTTATTGATAAATAATGTTAAAAAAATAAAAGTGAAAAAATAGATGGGACAGAGGAGAGTAATTCACTAATTCAGTGACATCAATTCTCATGCTCTAGTCCTACACCCTAATTAAAGTATACAAGAAAACTAAGCTTTTCAATCCCTACTTAATTTCCCCATTTTTCTCTATTTTTTTCACCCCATAGTTTCATGCATCTTCTTCTCTTCCTCCTCTTCTTCTATTAATACTTTCAATAATATGTCTCATTTACTAATCAAGAATGTTGCCCAATTCTCGATCATCCTTCTTTCCCTCTACTCGTTCTTGGTTTTGCTCCATGGCACCAATAATGTTGTCAATCTACAACGAGGAGACATAGGCAGGACAGGTTCAGAGGCGGGTAAATTCGATTTCGCGCCATTTTTGCGTGGCCGGAAACACCTCCGCCACCATCGGAGACATGTCGCGGAGGAGCTAGTGCCTCCTGATTATGAACAAGGGGAGATTGACCCGCTTTATGGTATGGACAAAAGGCTTGTTCCAAGTGGTCCAAACCCCCTACACCATTAGTTATTAGTCCTTCATATATAGTAGGTCATTTCTCTTTTTTGTACTCGACTAGAGGTTCTTTATTTTCTTCCTTTTGATGATCAGTTAGCAAAACAAGATTTTGCATCTACTGTGATGAATTTTGATCCCCTCGGTTGTTAAAATATTCATTTTGCTTGTTAATTATAATCTATGATCATTGTGAAGGAATTATATCATGTCTATATTAATGTACTACCTCTGTTCGTTGGATGTGACACCATAGATTTAGCTGGTTGGATTTTATTGAATGAAATGAGTGGATGAAATTGAATTTAGAAAGGGAAAAATAGAATGAAGGGATGAAATTGAAGGAATCTTTCCATAAAAGGAAAATGTGTCAAATTCACAACAACAAAAATGTGTGACACATCCATTGAAACGAGGAAGTATTGTAAGTTCACTGAGAATTGTAATACTAATTAGCAAAACGTTATGCTGTGAGTATCGGTTTCTTAAGTAATTAGTATGATTAATAACGCTATGCACCAGAATGATTTTCCTTTTTTTTTGATTGGTTGTGCTTTTGGTTTTTTACTTTCTTAATTTGGGATCGAAATAGAATATTATTTGGTGATATTTTATCCCTTCAGTTATGAAATGGTCAGAATAACACACACATGTACACATTATTTATTATTTATTATTTATTATTTATTATTTATATACTCTTGATTTCTTCAAATCAATATTTATCAGTATCTACTCCATTAGCTAGGGATATTATATAGCGTTAGAGTAAGTTAGCATCAAAACGCTTGTTCCATGCATTAGATCAAGGAAAGAGCATGCAGGGGTTGGCTGTGACGGCACGGCTCTCCTTGGAAACTAAAACTACAGCAAATGTACTTTTGTAAGAGCATTAATAAATTACTACTTAAGATTGACATTAGCCTTTTAAATAGCATCCCAACATATATAAATTACTATTCATTTAAGTAAAATTGTCAAAATTCAGCCTTAAAAATATTTCATTATTATAAAGTAAGAATATTATTATTTAAGATATATAATTTTAAATATTATATAATGCATATTTTCAAATATAATATTCCATAGTTTTTTTGTTATGCATAAAATACATAAATGAATGGACAAAAAAATTTCAATCACCTCAAAGAATGTTCAGGCGGAACAAATGAGGTTTCCTTAATAGCATTCTATTGTAAATCAGCCAGATAACTAAACAAATTAATTTGCATCGGCCTTTTGAAATTGTAACTTCAACACTGTCAAATTTTGACTACATATTTGAATATATATATATATAAACAATAATATTATCGAATGTAATATTGTTGAATTCGTCGTAGTAAATAGTTTTTAAATATCAACTTTTTATTTACCGTTACTTTATTTACCATTAATTTACGTAGCTAAACATATTAACCATCAAACAATTTGTTGATAACCATGAAATAAATTCTGTGATGTTTAGGGAGTATTGAAAACATTCTATTGTAATTATTCCATTGACTTTTGCAAGTAGAGAAAATGCACCTTTTGAAAATGGTGAGATTGATTAGTCAATCAACTAGATCAGTCGGGATTCGGGATACTAGAGGGGGATCAAGGCCCTATTCAGTTCTGATTATTTCAATTTCTAATAATGCCAACTTTAACTTTTTTTTTTTTTATCTTTCTCAACTCTTCTCATCCTTTCTCAAATAATTTCAGTTCAAATCAACTCAATTCAACTCTTCTCAACTCTTCTCAACCCTTTTCAACTCTTCTCAGTTTTTCTCAACTCAACTCTAATAATTTCAGATTGTTTACTTTCAACTCAATTCAAATATTTTTTATTTAGAAAGTTCTTTAATCTATTTTGAATCTGAAACTTATAGTAAATGTTGTCCATATTTGAATGTATAAATTATTATAATTCATATTACTTGAAACTTGATAACGTTGGGGTTCAAATTCTGTAATTACATAATAATATTTATATTATGTATTAAATTTTTAAATAAATTATTTAATTCACATGCTATTATTTATATCATGATTTATTATTAATTATTACTTAATTAGTGTATTAATATGTAATATAATTAAATAACTAAATTGATTGTATTAAACATATTTACAATTAACATATTAAATTTTAAAAAAATATCATGAAATTTTGAAATCTTAAATTAAAAATTATTTAATTAAGTCTCACTTGGATATTTAAATTTTACTTATGAATTTTACAAGGATTGAATATGGTAAAAAGTAAATAATGAGAAAATAATAATAATTATCATAGATAAATTATATCTAAATGATAAATTAGTGTTGTAAATTATGGAAGTATACATCTTCTGCATAATAGTACCAATATTGTATTCCTTTACATTCATACTACCAACACTGATGTACGTAGAACATTTCTAATATTAGGAGGGTGTATGTTATAGGTTGAATTATTTTACTCTTATGTATTTGGAATTGTTTGGTTTTAAAAACTTTGTTCTCCAACCCTAAATTTTTAGTTTCGCGTTCTTTATTTCCTACAAACATTTAATAAATAATTTTAATATATTTCCAACCCTAAATTTGTAGTTTGCATTCCTTATTTCCTACAAATATTTAATAAATAATTTTAATATATTTCACCTAATTGCTATACTGCCTCAATCCCAACCTATTTTGCACAAAATCTTTTTTAGTCAAAGATTCCGAACTTTGACCACATATTTGAATAAGTATATATGTGAACAATAATTTTATCGTATGAGATGTGGTTAGATTCATCGTAACATGTAATTTCTAAATATCAATTTTTTGTGTGCCGGTTATTGTCCATAATTGTACATATTTACAGTCAAACATGTCTATTGGAGATCGTTAAAAAATTCTGTGTAGAATAGGCTAGGACAGAGGTAGTATTATTAATAATTTTATACATTATATTTGTGAAATATATTTTAATTCACTTCAAATTCGATAACGTGGGGGTTCAAATTCTATAGTTACATCATATATTAAATTTTTAAATAAATGATTTAATTCACGTGCACTATTATT
>JAULKM010074910.1:0-11811 GCA_032355605.1 Rubia tinctorum
GATTCCCTGCATGATGTATTTTCTAAACATCAAATTTTAATACACCATTATTATACATAAATAAAGTTATCGTTGGTGAAACATGGTATGAGAAAGTTGACCAAAAAGTGTGCAGTTTGAATTGGGAGGAAGGGAGTATTGACTTCGGAAAATTTGAAAACAAGGAGAGAATGTATATAAATTGAAACAGCCTGTATTTATTACTGCAAATGCTTTTTGTGAATGTGATGGATGAATATGGTAATGTTGACGGGTTTTTAAAGCAACATATTCCAACGTTTCCATCAATACTTAATTTACTCCACGAAAATTAAATGAGTTTCTTTTAAAGAAATTGTCATATGCATTGATAAATTGAATTTTATGGTTGAAAATCTATTTGTTCAACATGTATGATTATTAAATATGGGTAGGAACATTAATAATTCAATATTGGTTAGCACGGATTTGTACTGTGAGTAACACATTATTGCTCCAGGTGATAAAAATAACCATACATAATCAGAAACTATTTATGTTTTCACTTTCATTAATTTTCCATGAAGTGTAATTAGTTTGGATAATTAAATAGTGGACAAAACGAAATAATTGAATAACATAATGAAAGGCATTTTTAAGACCGTGATTGGAATTTTATAGTGGACATAACGGTGGTTTAATTTTTCTGTTTCGTTATGTGTTAGCCTCTATTTTCCATGTTCCTCACATTTTAATTTAGTTGAATTTAATAAGTTGAATTTAGTCAAAGTTAAATTTAAATATTTTTATTTAGTTTTAATAATATATTTTTCATATTTATTACATTTATTTTTAATTTAATTCAGTGAAAAATCAATTCACTACTATGTTAAAAGAGGCCTGCCACTTGTGATATAAAAAAGGTGAGCATACATGTACATACACTCCGTTTGTTTTAAAAAAGGCGCACAATCCCTATTTATGCAGATAAAATTGATCAAATTCAATAGTAAAAAAAATTAAAAGAAAAATATTGTCACTTAAATTATTTTAAAAATGAGTTTCAATTTGAATTGACCCAACTGTAAAATTAGAAAAAATGGATAGTAATAATAATATAATTATACTAAATTTAATTTTATTAAACTCAAAAGGTATTATAAACGTGATACCACGGAGTACTAGAGTCCGTCTCTTGAAAAACGGTATTTTCATAAGTCATTGAATGACCAATGCTTAAACAGCAAATTGGAGAAAATGAAGATAAAATTTTTGGGTCATAAAATTTTGGGTACTACATTTTGTACAATAAAATTTTAATATTGCAACTATTTTTTTTTACCTTTTTACTATTCCAATTAAACTTCATTTTCCATACAACTATAAAAAACAGTCTTTATCAAAACTTTGTTGGAGTACTATATATTCAAAATTATAATATTTTGATTAATGAGAAATTAATTCGGTAATGATTTTTCCATTAATTTCCCCATTTAATGCAATATGCGTTTGTGGATAAACATATTTGGTATGGAAAATGCATTAACTATCACACCCAGCATTAATCTCGTGCAAAACAGGGAGATTGCTGCAGAAGTGATATACTGCGCATCAAACCCAAGTTCTTACCATTTGAAGAATATAAAAAAAAATAGGTTTGCTTAATATCGATCCATATAGAAAGATCTATCAATTTTATCTGGTTATTGTTGATGTTGATTTTATTGCTAATTTATTTTTCAAGCGATAGGTGATAACTAGCTATTATAATCTTTCATTATGTTTGATTAAGATATATTGTGTCATGTGTGATAAGAAAAGGGAAAAAAGAAAAGTGTTAAAATAATCATATTTTTTTATACAAAAGAGCTAAAATAACTCTCCAAAACTAGAAATTGCCAAACTAATCCTAACTTATTAACGAATGTGTCAAACTAACCCTGATCTGGTATGACTTTCTAGTCAACGAGAAGTTTGTCGAAATTTGACCGGAATTCAATGGAAAGACGATTTTTCCCCTTCAATAAAAAAAATAAAAAATGAAAGAAGATAATACCCAGCATTTCTAGGGTTAGATCGGCACAAACTAATATAACATAGGGTTAGATCAGCGCTAATTGAATAAATTTAGGGTTAGATGAGCGCTAACTGAAAAAACACAAGGTTAGATTAGCATTTTATTAAAGAACATAGGATTAGATAAATAATATTTTCATAACATTCTTTGAACAAATATAACTTCCTAGATGGAATGCATTGAATTTCCTTTCCAAATGATTGAATCGAGCAACAAAAACAACTACAACTATGAGCCAAATAGCACACATTCAACTTCATTTATCAAATCACAACAAAAGTACGTCGTTGACAACATATACTAAAGGACACTACACTCAACAAGTCGACATCCCACGACTAACACCTACCGAGTAGAATAAATCACAAGAACAATCCTAACATGCTTACACCCACCAACACTAAATCCACTGCTTTCGAGGCCCTAATAATTTCCGGACAATTGCAACCGTTTGTAGGTGCAATGATACCTTGACTAGGAGCAACCAATTGGACTTCAACCTCATTCGGACAATTTGTCTTCATTACCCTTGTATGAATGTTGGGCTGGGATGAAATGGGGCGACAACACTTTAAAAAGTCACAAACTACAAAAAAAGTGGCCTATTAGGCCACTTATATAGGGACACTTTAATAAGAATCGTCCTAAAAAATATTAGGACGCTTATAAAATTAAATGTTCTAATATTGTGTGACACATTTTAAAAGTGTCTATATAAGTGTCCCTATATATACATATATATAGGACCTTATGTACAAAGCGACCCAAAATCAAAACTATTGGGACATTTATAAGCGTTCTAATAGATGTATGACATATATAGGACCTTATGTACAAAGCGACCCAAAATAAAAACTATTGGGACATTTATAAGCGTTCTAATAGATGTATGTTAGGACGTTTATAAACTAAACACCCCAATACATATGTAATTAGAACATTAAATAGTGACCTATTAGAATAAGATGCATAAAAACAACCTTATATTTTATCTATAAAGTCTTTTAATATAGTGACCCAAAATTTATAGAGACTCACGATAATGGAACGTTTTAGAAGCGTCATATGAATGGAACATTTCCATTAGAGATCTACTGACATACTTTTTAGTGTCCTAATAGAAATTTTGTATTGGAGTGAAATGATTCTCATCGCACGTACTCTCAGTTTCGTCCCAATTCAAACTCCACACTTACTATTTGACATTATTCTCTATTAAATTTTGACCGCATATTTGAATAAATTAGAGGGGTCAATTAATCTCAATAACTATTGGGACTCATTAATTAAATACAAGTTAATGGGATGGAAATTTTTCCTTATTTTTTAGTTTGGGATTATGATCAAATGGGTTTTATAGTATTAGATTACATGGAGAAATGGAACTAGGATCCCAATCTTTACATATACCCATTTAAAATTGGGTAATTATGGGTACCCAATTAATAACCTATTTATTCCCTTCTTTTGATTAAGATATTATTTAGTGTAATTGGACTACACTCAAACGTGAATATTTTTTACTCTTTTCTGACTATTTTTATGGTTAAATTTTCCGAACTTCATGAGATTCGTAACTACGGTTGTAAACAATTTTGTTCGAATTCAACTCGTTTAAACTATTTCAATTTTGGTTCGATCCGATTGAACCTGTAAAATCATGATTTATCTCGAGTTCGAATGAAATTAATTTAGTTCAAACTCGAACTCGAACTCGAGCCATGAACAAATATATTTTATTATTTACGTTATATTATATATATTATATACATTATATTTAATAAATATAAAAAATGTATAATACGATGGCTATGTAAACTCGACGAGATTAATGAACAATATTATTAGGTTTTAGCTCGAGCTCGTAAGGTGTTTGAGCTCAAATAATATACGATCTCGGTCAAATTGGAATTCAATGCGAGATTTGACCGAGTTTTTCGCAAACAATTTGCTTCATTTACACTAGAACTGTTCACGGGCTGAGTTTCGTCACACTAGGGATGTAAATGAACCGAACTGTTTATGAGCATCTCTATCAAAGCTCGACTCAAATTCAAATTTGACCGAATTCGAGCGTGCTTGGACCAACTCATATAGTATTTGAGTTCGAGTTCGAGCTCGAGCTAGAGTTCGAATTCAATTAACATTAGTCGTTAAACTTGTCGGACTTATCGAGCCAACATAATATATATTTACTAAAGAATACTAAAATGTTTATTAAAAGAAAAATTATATTTAATCATGACTCGAGTGCAAAAATTAAACTGGAGCTCGAATCAAATTAATTTAACTCAAAATCGAACTTGAGTCAAAATAATTTCATTCGAACTCAAACTTGAGCCAATATACTACAGGTTCGCACGAATTTGTGTCGAGTTGGACCTCGGCATATTTTAAACTAGCTGAATTCGAATTAGTGATTTTTTGAGTTCAGCTCAACTCATTTATAGTCTTAAGTGTTGTAGAAATAAAATGAAAGAACACGAATTGTATCTTGTCCGGTGGCAGATTAGAATATAATTTAAGCATGTGGATGAGTGACAATCCGTCTAATAACACCGACCTATTAGGTTACTGATTTATACATGCGCTAAAAATGTATAATTTGTGAATTTTATGTTAAAATATTACATATTCATTTAATTGGGTAATTTTGGGTATTTATTTGATATTTGTTGAATTTCCATTGAGATAACATAATTTGGGACCTATTGGGGTCAAAATTTCCCATTAATATAATCATTCTCATCCC
Source organism: Rubia tinctorum (assembly GCA_032355605.1). Taxonomy (NCBI): domain Eukaryota; kingdom Viridiplantae; phylum Streptophyta; class Magnoliopsida; order Gentianales; family Rubiaceae; genus Rubia; species Rubia tinctorum. The sequence continues at coordinate 4,788 of JAULKM010074910.1, forward strand.
GCCCAATCCCAAAAACTAATGGGTATTTAATACCCGATCCCATTAATTACTCATTTATATATTTCTCATCCCATTTTTTCTCAATCCCGCCCAATTGACACATCTAAAATAGATATAAGCAATAATATTATCGTATGTGATATTTTTGGATTCGTCATAATTAGTAGTTTCTCAAAAATATCTCTTTGTTTGCCGCCATTATATGTAATTAAACATATGAACAGTTAAACACGTTTTTTTATGAACGTGAAATTTTTTTTTTGTACAATTTGAACTATTACGGATGGAGTAGCTAGGTTGACAATCTGAAATACATTTCATCCATGGTAGTTGGCTGCCCTTTAATTTACGGAATTCACAGTATAAATAATTAATATTTTTAGGTGACATTAATAAATCCATTTAGGAATTACCTCAAACTACCGCATTCAAATATATATGTTGGAAGCAACATCGTTGTCCGCCAAATATTTGAAATTTCACCCTCTAATAGCATTAAATAAGATTGCATCCAATGCGTGTTTTGGAACTATGAAAGGGATCCTTCCCTCAAATCCCAACTCGAGTTAAAGGAGAATAGAAAGTTGTTGTGGCCGGTGGATTGGTTTAATGGTTGTTTATCGTGACCTTCACCCAAACAATTCTCTTATGTGTTCAGGTAGGTTATTTATGGACTGTATTCCAACAAATAAATAACTTGTTAACTATCAATTAGCTACGAGATAATCATTTACTACCTCGTTGTAATAAAACTGACGCATTTGTTTTTGATTTGCTCTTTTATGCAACCTGGTATGACAAAGAATGATCGTGGAAAAGTAGGAATATATTGAGAAAATTATGGGCCTGGTCTGAAAGTTAAACTTAAAGAGAACATTGTTGGAATTTGACAACATATTCTTTGCTATTTTAGTTAGTTTTCAAAGTATGTCATTTTTGTTGGGACGGTCGAAAAAAGAAATTGTACCATTTTTATTGAAACGAAGGGTGTACTAAATTAATTTATGCAAATAATACATATTAATATAAATTATATATAGTTTATTTGCAAGGGGATACTGTATTTATGAAATCCTGGGATGTATGTATAATTTACCTTAGCTAGGGAAAAATGATTTACGTAGTCATTTAAATGTTTCAATAGTTCTATTCGGGGTATACAATTTTCGACCATTTTAAACCAATATCGAACTTTCAAAGCAGAAGTAACATCCATTTTGGGAGATCAATCCGTCAAATGTTAAGTCTGTCCCATCATGTGCATTTTGTATTACAAATTCGGGGTAAAATGGTCTTTACATATTTTTACCTCAGTAAACTGTGGCCACTGAACTATTTCGATGTTCCATTTTGGCTACTCAATCTTTTTCAACCATTTTTTTGCTATCAAACTAGTTAGCGAGTCAAGTCAACCTCCTTTTATTACTTTGCATCTGGTAGATAAAACTATCAAGGTAACAATTAAAGACATTAGAGTTACTTCTGATTCCTGCAAAACCCGAAAAACTATCATCAAGTTGGTAAAGTAACATGACAGACTCAGCGAGAGTTTGAGAGAAGGAGAGATTTTGAAAGAGAGAAGAAGAAGAGCTCGAGAACTGTGCAACCTTTTTGACTTAGTTGATCTATTTATACTACTTAAAGAGACCTTAAGTATGGAAATGTGACATCCTGCTCCTCTTTTTCTTTATTCTTTTCCTTTCCCCGTTCCATAGTCCACTTTCCTCTTTTTCATTCTTTTTCTTCCTACTTTGCATGCTCTAATCCCCTCCCTTCCCTTGTCTGCTCCTCCTAGTCATCTCCCACGATCGCAACTGCCATATTAGAGCCACCACGATCAACCTATTGAAAAGTATGAAGTAATTTCACATATGAATTTAGCTAGGGTTTGATTCTTAGGTGCAATGTTGGGGATATTAATGTTAAACACAGACGTAAGTGTCAAGCGTTGGTGTTTATTAAGGATAATGGTGCAGGTGTTGATTGAAGAAAGTGGTGGTGGTTGTGGCTGTGTCGATTGTTGCTGATGGTGATCATTGGCGGAACCAAGGGGTGGCGAGGGGGGGCTGGCGCCACCCCTACGTTCCGGCGGCCCGAAAATTAGGGATAGGGCCGCCACCGGGTTCCGCCACTCCTTAATTTCCGGCCGATCGCTGCAATTTTGGCCGTGAAACGTTGAAAGACTGACGGAGAAGACGAAATTCGTTCGTATTTTTTTTGTTTCCCGGCACATCAAAACGACGTCGTTTTGCTTATTAAAACGACGTCGTTTTGATGGTATATCAGGCAAAAATAATAATGGCCGATTGGGCTGAAACCCAATCGGCCCAAATAACCCTAAATGACGAGAATCCAGTCCAAATCCAGTCCAAATCCAGCCTTGGCCCTTTCCTTTGTGACTTCACTCCTCAGTCCTCAGCAGCAGCCAGCTCCAGCAGCTCCAGTCCAGCCTCCACCAGTTTGCCAGCAGCTGCCGCGCCGCCGCCGACCACTGCTCGTCGGCGACCGACGCTTCCGACCGACCTCCACCACTGCCGTCCCGCCACCCCTTGCCAGATCTCCCGGTTCCGCCACTGGTGGTGATGATGTCGATTATTGCAACTTGTGGTGGTGGTGGTGATTGTTGTTGTCGATGGTGTGGTGTTAGATTTGATTAAATGAGAGGTGTTGTGTTGGTGTTGATTGAATCGGTGGTGTTATGTTCATGTTGATTGAAGATGTTATTGACTAGGCATAATTATCTCGTTTGCCAGTTTTTTTTTTTTTTGCGAAATCAAGCACTGACAACAGAACTAGTATCGGTGAATGAAAAGCCTTGGTATCGCCTCAGTGAAGCATGACTCAACCAATCACGGCGCTTGTTTTTCCGCCGTTAAAACCCCTAAAAATCTGTCGTAGGTTGCCATGTTCCGCGCTAGTTTATTGTAAAACTACTTAGACTAGTAAAACAATACCCATGCTTATAAACTAGCATTATGCGGGAATCCCACATTTTTCCTCATTTTTTTTCTTTGTCAAAAGTGACATTTTGATTATCCATACATCATTCATCCTTAATTCATTTTGATAATTTTAGTAGTCGATTTTATAATAATTATGGTGAAAAATCTAAAGCGGCACTTTTTAAACCCAACTCAACTTGGATCTCACTCAAATTAGTTAGTGCCCAAAATCTAACGAAATTCATCGTCCATACTTCTTTTTTCAACACAGTTTTTTTTAAAACAAAGATTGAATTTTATTTTTAGTAACTGAAAAACGTCCAGAATCGTTTGAATACAAGAAACTAGGTGGAGAATCTTTTTCCAACACAGTTTATCTAGTATAAGGCAAAGTCTTGGGAAAGAGGGTTTAATTACAATAATAAAAGGTTAAATGTCTTAGTTACAATATTAAAATTTTATTATGCAACATGTAGTAATTATAAAATTTATAACCCGATTCATGCAGCCCAAAAATTTTATTTTGATTTCTTCTAATTTACATTTTAAATCTTGGTTTTTTCATGATTCATGGAAAGTCCGTCTTTCAATATATATATATATGCGCGCGCGATACACGCACTTAATGTGTATATTCCTTCGAATTTTCCCCCCTTATCCCCCTTTTACCTTGTGGTGATCTTTCCCGCGATATCCCCAACGCCAACACGCACGCACGCACGCGCCACCTGTCTTCCACGCGATCATCTTCCTCTACCTAAACAACTCAACAACCAAGCTAAAACAACGAACACTAGTATGGGAAGCTCCGCCGCCGTCGCCGTCGATCCGGAGGAATTCCCGATCGCCGGGAGTTCCCAGATCCCCTACGACCTTTTCGTTACGAAGAAGCACAAGAACGGACTTTCCGGGAGAAGCTGCATCCTGTTCAAGGATTCTGGCGGGAATTTACTGTTTCAAGTTCAACGGCCGTCTGACCACCACAAGACTCGGTCAACGGCGATCTCTCAGCCCAATCGTTCCGTCAAATTGCTGCTTGATGCTTCCGGGAAAGCTCTGTTTTCCATTCAGGAACTTAAAGTCAGGTTCTTTTGTCCTTTCCCCACTCTGCATTTATTCGTAGTGTATTGAATTGAAGCCCTTTTCCCCAAAATTGGGGGTTTTGATTTTGATGTGTCGTGATCTTGCATATTTGCTAGTTCAACGCCAATTGAATGGAATGATTGATAATTTACATAGTAAAATAAGGTTTATGGTTCATTTTTCGCAGAAAAGTTGCCTTTTGTACATAGTAGATCCTGAAGTTAGTACCATGTTCATCTTGAAAGTAATTGGAATATGGTCATTGAAAAAGTGAGATGTTTCCTGAGGTTGTTTAGATCATTGATCACTTCAAGAACTAAATCCTGTTGTTCATGAAGCTGTGTTTTGTTATTAGAAAATGTTAACTGCATTTGATACTTTGATGAGCATTCGGAACATTTGTTTTTCACGGTGTCGAATCAGGAAGGATGGCATGATTGCTTCCATTTAGCATGTTTCATGAATGCTTAGTCTTATGAAACCCCGATTTTGTGAAACTTAAGGTGGGTTATTAGGATTTTCAGAATCTGATTTGGTGCTTCTTGTTTTCGCAGGATGCACTTTGGCAATGCTTCAGGGTCGAAGATGATAGTAAAGAGGAGTTGATATTCAGAGTAGAAAAGAAAGGAGACAAGCTCGACCGAACTGAGTTTGAGATACTTCTCACTGGTGAAAAAGCTGGAAATATGACTTTTACCACTCTCAACATGAGAGGCTCTCCCTTCAAGAGATCCTGCACCATCTACAACGGCGATTCTATTGTTGCTGAGGTATGACTCGATCTTATAGTTGCGCATTTTTATTTAGACGTTGAAATGCAATTCGAAGAAACTTTGTGATGATTGGTTTTGGTATTTTAGCGCGTGAAATTATCGCTCCAAGATGTATTGGTCCATGGATCGGATTTCTGTTCTTCTACGTTAAGGATCTTTGTACTCTTTTCAGTTTTCATGATGTAGTGATTGATTCTTGTTCTGAATTTGATGCAGACTAGCCTTATGTACCAGCTGGGGATACGGAAAGCCTTTGTTCCGAGGAGTCGATTTCGAGTGACGATTTTCCCTGGACATGGTGATATTAGCTTAGTTGTAGCTATGGTTGCCATCTTTTTTCATGGAAGAAAACTGTGGATATAATACTGTGGAAGCTGCACAAATTTGTTGCAGGGTTTAGTGTTCGAATCCTGTGACCAACATTTTTTTGCATCCACTGGTTTCAGACAGTAAATAACCTGGGACATTGTAGCACAGAAATTTAATGTAATAAGATATGATGAACTTATCTAACTTATACCAAACACTTTAAACTAATTCAGTTACTTTAGTTCAGTTAAGTAGAAATTTAAATTGACTCTGTCTAGCTTAGTTTAATTGTTTATTCTTATTCTTTAGAATATTCAATTCAATTAAAAATCAACTCAAGAGAACAAGGGTTTAAGCAGATTCTTTGAGTGAACTACAATCAAATTCCTTATTATTGATCTATTGATGATGACATAACCGATCGATATGAATTGAATTATAGTTAAGTCCAAACGAAGCGCCCTTTTTACTAATCAATTGTTTATAGTTCATTAAAATACAATTTTATTTATGTTATATTTAATTTTGGCAAAGTATTTGGAAGTACCGCCATTTTATGGGCATATGAAAAAACGAGATTGAATTAAAATTATAGAAACGTAAAATCTTTTAGTTGCAATATTAAAAATTTATTACGCAACGTGCAGTAATTATAAGTTTATGACCCGATTAATGCAACCCGACAACTTTATCTTGAATTTTCCTAATTTGCAGTTTAACTTTGGTATTTCCATAACTTATGAAAATATTTTCTTTGAAGAGACGGACTCCTTAATTTTAGTTCAATTGTTTTCTAATTTATTGAAATATAACTATATTGTTGTCCCCTCTCTAACTTGCACACATTTTTTAGCATCTCTCGATGTATAATCATGTGAGATATTGTTAGAATCATCGCAACATTTATTTTTTTAAATATAATTTTTATACACCATTAATATATGTACTAATTAAAGTTATGGATAAATACATTTATAACCATAACTTTAGGCTAAAAGTGTCAATATAATCCTGCAATTTCAAAAAGTGCCAATATAACCCTAACTAATTATTGTTTACGCCAATCTGACCTAACTTTCAAAAAATTAGTGCCGATATACCCAAAATCTCTATTTCCGGCGTTGACCCTCTCAATTCTTGCAATAACAATATATGAAATGACAAAAATACCATTAACTAAAAACCTAAAAAACTTATACCCAAAATGCCCTTTATCTTCTTCTTCTTTACTGTTGCTGCTCCGTCGGGACCGCAGCTCCACCACCGCTGGAATCTGCCACCGTTGCAGGGATCCGCCACCATCACCAGAATCCGCAGCCACCGTCATCGGAATTCTCCGCCATCGCCTGTTGCCACCTGATAATGCATGGGCTTGAAGGACCAACAAGGAGAAAAAGGTAACAGGTGAAGCCTGCCAGACCAGGGATGCTACCTGGGCGCGAAGGTAGACAAAGAGAGATTTGACGGGCGCTGATGGGACAGCTCCAGTCCCATCAGCCACCAAACCACATATAACGAGGAAAAGTGTAAGACGCAAGGGAAGATTTTCCTAATCAGTCCACTATTCGCTGAGATACGCTTCTACATAGCATCAATGGCTAACAGGAGCGTCAGAGCGGGCACGACCCTAGGCCTGCCTGACCTCTTTTTGTCTGTCTTGTAGGTTCAGGTGCATATTATACTGGTGCGGATCATCGCTAAACATACGACAAATTTTGGCATTAACATTGGCGCCGTCTGTGGGGATCACCTTAAAACTTTTAGCATCTGCGCAACTTGAAGAAGATGGAGGCACGGATACCGGAGAATCCGCACAACCAGGTGATGATGGAAGGTGTAACACATGAGGAAGAACCTGCTCTAACATTGACGCCGGTGGGAGAGAGGCATCAAATCCGCACGCGCGGAGGAGGTGAC
>JAULKM010074921.1:0-11811 GCA_032355605.1 Rubia tinctorum
GCATACTCTTCAATCCCCGCTGTAAAAACAACAATCTCAAATTCCCTGCTCAGAAAATCCAGTAGCTCATCCACAAAAGACCTTTTCAGCACAAAGAACTCAATTTGTTCGCCCTCAATCACCGGCCTAACAATGAAATCGTACTTCTCCGGAGGAACAGTGGGTTTAGAGTGTACCAGGGTCTCATCCAGATCTAGAAACACCGTCCCTTTTTTGGATGGAACCATCGGCGGGAGGGGAACCCTCTCGTCATCGAACAGGGCCTTTGGTACAACTCTGCTTTTCGGGTCTTGAGAAGAAGCCTTGTGGAGTAACTGGTAGCCATGTTTCCGAGGAGAGGTCCTCTTGGGAGTGGCGATGCAGACGAATTTGGAGAAGATCTTGATGAGGCGGCGGTGGCAGGTGTAGAGCGACTTGTTGATGGAAGCAGCTGCAACTGAAGCGGCGGCAGCCACAGCGGAGGCATTCTTCACAGGGGTTCTCTTCCGCCGCCGCTGCTGCTGCTGGTGGCGGTTGCGGCTGCTCTTCAGGGTTTTCGTTGGGGTTCTCTTGATTGCTTTGGACACCATTTCTGTGGGATTTCTTGGAGGAGATCTGGATGAGAAACGTGGATTTTGAAATTTAGGTCGGATGAGATGCAACGGTCAATTTTATTTCGTATTTGGGTAATGCGTGCATATAACCGGCAAGTGTCCGTTAGGTGCAGATAATCGGTGCAAGTTGCCAGCTGGATAACAAGTTTAAAAGGGAAAGTACGTTTGATTTTGGATTCAAAACCATTTGGAGCGAATGACTGGTTATCTTTATCTTCTTTCCTAATAAAAAAATGTTTAAACAATATTACCCTTTACGAATAGAGTCCCTCTCTTAAAAGACGATCTTTTCATAAGTCATGAAAAGATCAAATTATAAAGTGTAAAGTAGAAGAAATGATGATAAAATTTTCGGGTTGTATGAACCGGGTTATAAAATTTATAACTACTACACGTTCTATAATAAAATTTTAATATTGCAACAAAAACTTTTTACATTTTATTTTTTATAATTAAAGTCCGTCTTCCCATAACCTTATGGAAAGACCGTCTTTCCCAAAACTTTGTCTTACAAATATATATTCAGACTCATTACACTTTACTTGATGCTCCGCTTATTTTTATTTTATTTTGAATTCGTTTTTTGAGAGAAGGTATTTATATTTTCATAAGTCATGAAAAAATCAACGTTTAAATTGCAAAAAATAAAAAAATGAAGATAAATTTTTTATGTTGCATTAATCATGTCATAAATTTTATAACCACTGCACGTTGCATAGTAAATTTTTAGTATTGCAATTAAATTTTTTTTCTTTTTTATTATTCAAATTAAGCCCCGTCTTTCCATAAGCCTACGGAAAGACAGTTTTTCCCAAAACTTTGCCATTATTTTTTTTGGTTAGATGTTTTAATGATCCCAATTCTTTAATAAGTATAAGCATAATGTGCATTTATACCCTTCACTTCTTGTGTTTGGGCAGATATGTCTCTCGGCTTTTTAAAAGTGCACATATGCCCCTGATCTCACTTGAAAATTTGGTTGACTATGGTCTTTGTCGGATTCAGTTGAAATGACTGATTTACCACTCTTTAAAAAAAGAATAAAGTAAATCTATATCCCCAGTTCCTGTGTGTTGTACTGATATGCCCCTAATTTTTCGAAAGTGCACATATGCCCCTAGTCTCCCCTGAAAATTTGGTCAACTATGACCTTTACCGAATTTAGTTGAAATGACTGATTTACCCCTCTTTAAAAAATCAAAAGGTTTAAATGTATACTGACCATTTTGTCCTCCCAAACTCTAAATCCCATATCCCAATTAATTCTCATTCCATTATGAGATTTTGATGGTTGAGTTCGAAATCTAAAGGATCAGGATCTTTGTGCAGCGAAGAGTTCGGCGAAGAAAATGAACCTCTGCTCTCAGTTCAAATGACGCTACTCACTTGAAGTCGTTGAAGTTATTGAATTTTTTAAAATTTTGGCGTGTTGTTAACCCAAATTTTATTTGTTATACTAAGTTTATGAGTAAATTCTGAATGTTTAGAAAAGATACGAGTTTGTTCTTGAAATTTGATTTCCCAACGTTCTTTCGAAATTTTATTCGAATGTTAATGATAACGATATAAAGTAATATAAGGGTATAAAACATAAGTGCTGATATAATCTTGAATTTTTAAAATAAGTGTTGATACAACCCTGAAATTCCTATTCATTTTCTGATGGTGGGGCCCACTCCAGGGGCTAATTTTCCAAAATTATATTGAAAATATAATACGGTTATTTTGGTCATTTTCAAACCAGTCAACGCCGAACTTTGACCAATCAACACCAGACTTTAACCAGTAAGCGCTAGTCTTATACAATAGGGATATAAGTTTTTTAGTCACTGTTTGTCATGGCGAATATGTGTACTTTTGAAAAACTAAGGGGTATATTTGCACAAACCCGAGATTTGGGGGATATGAACGCGTTTTAACCTAAGTATAAATATAACTCCCATTTTTTTAATGTGCTAATATAACTCTTGATCGATATTGACTCAGAAACTCATAACCTTGATGTCGGAGACCAATTAACCAGTCAAATTCCGGTGTTGACCAGACTGAAAAGGATCAAAATACCCTTATTCTATTTTTTAATTTATTTCAGATGGTTTTACTCCAACAGTGGGCTCTAATGTTAGAATTTAATAAGAACTCTAGGGTTATATCCGTGCCTAATTTAAAAATTGAGGGTCAAATCAGGAATTTTGTACTGGGTGATTACCCGATGGTTATGAAGTTAGAGGAGTTTCTTCCTTTCTTTTTGTATTGTATATAAGCCAAGCTAGGTGTGGCCACATCCTCCATTATACTTTGATTTTTGTGTCTTATCACAAGTATATTCTTCTTGAGGTGCGTTGAGCGATATGTTTGGGTTTTGTGAGGAGGGGATTTACCCTTACATGCGTAGCCGCAGGTGATGTTCCCACTTAAATTGTGAGGTGAGGATATACCCCTATTTGCAAAACTTCAGGTGAATTTCCAGCTTATGTAGCGGGGTGGGAATGTACCCTTATTTGCAAAGCTACATGTTATTTTCCTGCTTAAGCCATGGAGTGGGGATGTACTCTTATTTGCGAAACCGCAAGTGATTTTCCTGCTTAAGTCGCGAGATGGAGATGTACTTTTATATGCAAAGCTACAGGTAATTCTATAGCTTTAGACGCGAGGTGGGATGTACCCTTGTTTGCGAAGTCAGAGGTAATTTTTTTACTTAAGTCGCGAGGTGGAGATTTACCCTTATTTGCAAAGCCGTGGATGATTTTCCTGCTTAAGTCACGAGGTAGGGATTTACCCTTATTATTCAGCTTGGTGTAAACATAAGTTTTTGCCTTTAAAATGACGTTTTCATTTATTTATATGCATCCACGATTATCCTTATTATACATCCACGATGATATCATGTTGGGGAATTTGAAAGCAGGGACAACGATCATAGCACAGCATATGTACAATACGTCCTTATTGGACCTCTAGGTTTACACATGATATTTCTTTAGGTTGGTCACATACCACATATTGGGGACATGCACCTCGTCCATCCTGGATAGGGTGTAGCTCTTGGATTTGTAAGCCTCTTTAAATTTGTACGTGTCTTCCCACTTTAGGCAGAGTTTTCCCGTCTTCTCGGCTAAGCTAGCTTCGTACTTTCATAGCACTAGGCCATCCATTTTTAATGTGGTTGTTTTGATCCAATTGTTGTACGACTTTGCTACTTTTTGCTTATATCTCGCTTCTGTGATTGTAGTGATCTGTCTGTGCCCTTCGAGGATGTCCAAGTTTACTTTGATGTTAAATGAGTTACTGTCCTCATCCTAGTTGATGGCTCTCGAGTTTGGGATACCCATCTCCCCAGGGATAGCCGCTTCGTAGTATTATACCAAGCTTAATGGTGTTTTTTATGTCGGGGTTCGGGGTGTTGTCTGGTAGGCCCACATCACGATTGGTAGCTCCTGAACCCATTTCTTCTGCTTTCCTTCTAACCTCTTTTGGATTCCATGGATAATTTTCTGGTTTGTAACTTCCACCTGTTCATCAGCTTGGCACTACAAGAAAAATTGCTTATTATTTCGCCCCTTTTAACTCGGTTTTTTGGTTTAGGTCAAATAACTGAAGTAAAAAATTTCTTTTACCTCAGTTATTTTTATTTTCAAGTAAATAATATTTATTATCTCGGTTAAAAAATAAATGAGGTAAATAATATATATTTTACCTTGGCTAGTATTTTAATCGAAGTAAAAAGGTAAATAATCAAAGTAAATAATCTTACCGCATAGCGTGCGACATTGCATATGTTGTTTAAAAAGACCCGTCGATGTTGCATTATAAGTCATTTTCAATGACATGCAATTCGATGGGTGACCGACATCACAATTATGTAAATTATAGATTTAGTTGGAAAAAGTTGACTTTGAAAAAATAGGAAGTATTATTTAAATATTTAAAAAGTTGAGTTTTGTTATGTTATAATAGGAAAAGTTGGAATGAGACGGAAAACCACAACAACCAACAAGTAAGGAATTTGAAGGTGGTAGAAAAGAAATTCTCATGCCTTTTTGCTTGATTGATGTTTTCATTTTGGTTTACCCTGACTAACTTTTATAGGTTGTAGTTGACCCGCCCCCTCCCAACGTCGCTAATAAATTCACTTTTTCCACGGATATCTTCTAAGCCGAGAGAAGGCTTGAATCAAAGATAAAGATTTATATTGTTGCTCTCTTTCCTACTACTAGGCAACCTGTGGGGTAGATAGTGGCGAGACCGGGGTTGTCCACAGAGATGCTAGAAATCTAAGAGTTAACTACACACAGCCGCGATCGGGTCGTCAATCTGATCCCGTGTCAAGAATAGATAATGTTGCCAAAATAGGTTTTGGGGGGTTTTTATCCATCAACTACAAGCATGCAAGATCACACAAGAATAAAACTGTATACTAGCACTTAGGGAGTATTTGCGTAACATGATCAGTGTTGTTTCGATCCTTGATTCTATCACATTCAAGATATATAAACCTATTCTAGTGTTTATGACACGTGGTGAGGTCGATGGTCAACACTTCCCCATACCTGTCTTGTAGGGTGAACATATAATCTTCCATCGGCATCGCCTCCGTAATTAGGGAGTTCAACAACAGCCCTGCCTGCTGTGCAAATCTGAATCTCCCCGTACAATTATGTCATGGGCACTCCACCACGAATGCTTCTCCCTAGGCCTACAAAGGCGGAGAGGGTGAAACACCTTATCGATGGCTATAGGGTTTCTAACCCTAGTTTTCGACTAAAATTATCTCTATTCATAACCGTTCGGGCCAATTTTCTGGCTAAGACCAGTGTATGGTCGATCGTAACGTTGACTAAGTGATCCACATGCACACACCCATACGGTCTCGGACTATCGTTACCCCAAGCACATCAAGGTTTCCTTCCCCGAGGATATCAATAAGTGTGCCAACGTGAAAATAGACAACGGTGTGTGCCAATATTAGTGTGACAATCATGCAATTAATAAGAACATGAAGAAAAAGCCAACATAATAATCATAAACACATAGAAATAGGTAGATGTAAGGAATCTCACAAAAAAACAAAATCATGAATTAAAAAAAACCCAAGTTAATTAACTACTCCCTAAGAATTGAACTCTAGTAGACATAGGTTGATATATATATTAGTAGGGAATCAGACGTTGAAAAAGTCCCAAAATAGGCCAAAAAATCCTAGCAGTCGCACCTGGCACGGGTTGTGCAACCGGGCACGAGTTGTGCCAGCCGGTAGCCTCGCGTTATTACATGCCACATGCCCTAGAACAGGCCTTGTATCCTCGTGTTGGCACGGGCTGTGTATTCTCATTCTTACACTGGATGTCCAGTCAGGCATGGGTCGTGTAGCCTTGTGCTAACACGAGCCATGTCGGCCGACATGAGCCATCTCCCGGTACCCTATTTTTAACTTCTGAATGGTTCGCCGCATGTAGAGCACTTCTTAATTAGTTGAACGGAACAATCTGTGTCATTGTTCAAAACTCGTGGGCTGTCTTTGCATATTTTGAGTTGAAACGACACAGACCGTGGGAAAGGGCGCTGTCCGTGTCCATACTTAGCCTCACGGGAAATTTCGGTGACACTGGCTGGCTGGTGCCAACTGGTCCGTGCTAAAGGGTTTAGCACGGCCTGTGTTGGGTGCCTGTGGCATGAGCCATGATAGAAGAGCAGACTCGTGCCACCTCGTGTCGGTTGGTGCTGACCGGTTGGCAGGTTTGTGCATGTTGATACCGCATTCCATTTTTGACATTATTGAACTCTGAATCCACCTTTTTTGCCTCAATTTGATCTACTACCATGCTTTTGGTCCATGTCCTTCCGTCTACTACCATATTTGCGAATTGCCTTCAAATATCTTCTACCATTCTTGCGAATGACCTTCAAATATTTTCTACCACTCTCGCGGATGGTCTTCTACAAAATAATGCCGAAGTCCTCACGAACAACCTACTAATGAACTTGCAAAAGAAGATCTAGGTGCTCGTTAGGAAAAAGTGTCCATTAGATCCAATTAAGTCTACAAAAATTCGGATTTAAATAAGAAAACCAACAACAGTAATCTAAAACCCTTTGTAATATAAACTTAACTAAAACTAGCAATCAACCAAACAAAACATGATAAAAAAATGTGTCAAATGCATTGGTTAACGCATGCAATAAGATGCACATCAATTCCCCCACACTTAAACCTTTACTCGTCCTCGAGTAAACAATAAAAAGAAAAGATCAAAGAGGAATGTAGCATGCAAATATAAGTTAATCAATACATTCAACTTTAATCCTAAGCTACCTTAGTTCCCCCAAATATTGTAAGAATCTCACAACTCTCACTCTCCCCGAAGATGCTAAATTAACATATCCACCAAATTTCAATCCAACAAAAAGGAAAATGTATATGTGATTTGTGTGAAACCAAACCTACTCCACCGAAAGAAGCCGCCAGTGACAATTTCAAAGATATATCTATTTTGAAGTTTATGTTTTCTCTCAATTTCTCTCATTTTGTCTAGGATCCCATTCGGGTTTTCATCATAGCATTCACACATGTTGATCTCATCACTCACCTTTTTCCCACACCAGCCTCTCATTTTTGCCTAGGTTTTTCAACCTATCCGGGCCTTGCCTCTCATTTTTCCTTAGGTCTTTCGACCTAGCCGGGTTTTCTCCCATTTTTGCCTAAGTCGCCCTTTCGGGTTTCCGAGTTAGCTGGGTATATAATTTTTTCATTTTTTTCAAGTTTCTCAAAAAAACTTGTGTAGCACAAAATACCCCAAAGATGGGCTTCATACTACAAAAACATAAGCAAAACAAAAAAAATACACCACCAAAATTCTACCAAAACATCCCCAAAATAAACTACAAATGGTGCACTCACAAAAAAAAATAAAGTTTTCGAAACAAACTAGAAGTAAGTTTTAGAATTTAATGAGGGAAGAACCAAGAAAAATAAAGGAAATAGTCATCAAACAAGATATCCAAATCAAGGCCGGAAAACAAAAGATATGTCACCATAAAGGTTTTCCGACCCCTCCCCCACACTTAGTTCATGCATTGTCCCCAATGCATGCGACCAAGGTGAAAAGAGAGGTTGGAAAACACTGAATAGTCAATGATGCCATTTGCGACGTCTGCTTCCACGCCCCTGCCCGTGCGGATCTTGATGATGGTCTACATCTCCATTGCCTACTGTTCTCAACCTATCAGTAATCTCTATCATGCCATGGTTCAGGGAGTTCATATATGTTTACAGATGGTGGAATTGGTCATCCACCCAGTCAAATATCTCTGCAGTCTTCCACAGGTGATGGTTGAGCTGAGCTCCTAGCCTGTGAACATCATCCCCAACTCTGAAAATAGCATCTTCCCAATACTGCATCCGCTCCGACTCCTTTCTCTGCGACGGGTCCACATATAATAGGAAGAAGATGACTGGTACTCCTGTGAACTGTGCTCTCTGAAGGGCCTGAACTGGGAATGCTGCCAAGACTGGACCTTATGCTAGGAAGGAACATAAATGTTGTGGCAATGAGGCTCGGGAGTAAAAGGGGTCCCATGACTTCTGTTCCTGCTCAACTCTGCAAAATAGTCATCGTGCGGGGAGAAGTTGCGCATGTGAGACTTTTTCCACACCGAGGCTAGGAAAATGGTGGTGGCACATACCAAGGAATAGATAGTGGTTACTGGACAGGCTGGTGGTTAGTGTGGAAGACTGCAAACTAAACGGGAATATGATCATTCTCCATCGGGGTCTGCTCATCATGCTCTCCCTGTTCCTCATCCTCACCCTGCTCATCCTCATCCTCATAATGTACTCCTAGGACCACCTGTGATCCTACATCATGCTCTATGGTAAGATCCTGCAATAGACATCCCTTAGCTAACTTGGTCCTCTCCCTGGGGTAGCCTAATAAAGTTCTTTCCCTTGTATCGTCAGTAGACAGTCTCATGATCGATAAGAATTAGTTGAGCATTTACCATGGATGAAGGAGTGAGGGTGAACGGGGAGTTCAGGCTCTCATGCATGTCAGGGTTCACCAAAAGGCCATAGTGAGCAATGACCGAAGAAGTGGTGGAGAGAGCGATGCAATGGCCAAAGAACTCATCCACCAAATCAAGGCAGGCCGCCCCGTGCAAATAAACCATAGGATCCTGCAATCCCTCTCAGTAGTAGTGGTGGCTTCCTCGTGCCAACCAATCACTACGTTCAACAGTATTGCCACGTATCTCAATGTTGGATGCCCAATATCATTATTCTTTCTATCTCGCCTCCTTGTCCATAGGGTGATGGAGGGCCAGAAAGTGTGCACATTTCATCCCGCAGGACCCTCATTATAGCCAGTAACATCAGTGTAGTGCTTCCACCTGAATGCTCGATCTATCTCTACATGAGACAAGTCTAGCCATACCTCCCAGGTGGAATCCCACTCTCTTCCCCATGAACCTATTTTCGTCTCGCGTGATAGTTGCGAAAAACTCCAAAGTATACCTAGTGTAGGTGGGGGCTGATATAGTCATAAAATCCTTGAGCCCTATCCTCCTTAAAAGTATCATAACTGGTTTATGAAGTTTGAGGTCTTTGAGAGTCCCCTCATCCACAAACTTTGTCTCCCAAATGGGCTGTCCAACAAGACGTTCCCACCATGCCCAATACTCAGGGAGGAGTGCAGTCAACTCCATATAAGCCACACTAAGCTCACCCCTCAATCTCCTAGGTGGAATAATTAACAATACAACACAACTAAGGTACCATAAGCAATAATTTCCAAAGAGGTCCAAAACATGAATATTCCAAAACTCCACAAATTCAAACACCCAAAAAGTCTCCAAATGAAGAGGAATTCGGCCAATACCTTGGGGTGAAGATCGAAGATGAATTTTTTAAAATTCGTGCTTGAGGGGTGTGCGGTACTTCTCCTGGACCAAATTGCAGCAAGCCTTGTCACCCGAAATGTATCAAAACTCAAGTTTTAGGGAGAAAACTTGAGTTTTGGCAGAACTAAAAATCCGCAATTCGGGGATGAATCTTGATGTTTTTGGAAGCAATAATCACCGAGTTTTGTTGGGCTTGAAAAAACAAAGATTTTGAGATAAATTTTAGGCAAATCAGATAAGAACTGAGGAGCTTATGGCTAAAATTAGGATTTTAGGAGAAGAGGGAATGAGTTCGGGTATATGAGGAAGAACAAGAGAGAGAATATGGAGATCATGAGGCTTGACAAGAGGCATTTATAGGAGGGGTAGGAAATTTTAGTGACGGATTTGGGTGGCTGCGAGTTTTTCGAGATAGGCTCGTGTTTTAGGAGGCTAGCACGAGGCTGCCTCGTGTTTTAGGAGGCTGATACTAGGCTGGCCCTTCTTTCTCCTTCCAAAATTTGCTACAAAGACTCCTACATCCAAAAATACAAAAATCGAGAATAACACTGTTCCAAAAATACAAAAATCAAGAATCTCATTTAGGCAATCATTCTCATCAATCTTGCAAGGGTTTTCACATTGAGCAAATTCATCACACAAAGTTATGCCTTTGAACATAAGAGGGGAAATAGGTGAATCATGATTAGATTTATAAATATCAAATCCCACCTTATCAATGTCATCCTCTAGGGTTAGTTTCCCCAAATGAACATCTATCTTAGTCCTTGAAATTTTTAGAAAAGGTCTCCCCAATAATATTGAGGGCGCGCCACTATCGTGCATTACGTCAAGAACATATAAGTTCATCGGAAACACTAAATTTCCTACTCTAACCATTACATCCTTAACTAAACCTCAAGGGTTAGCTTGGAAGTGATCGACTATTTGAACAACTACCCTAGTTTCCTTAAGCTCACATACGACTAGGTTTTCATAAAGGCTAGAAGGAATCACATTAACAGATGCTCCTAAGTCAATCATAACATTCTTCACCAATATACAACCTAAGGAGATAGGAATTGAAATATTTCGGGGTCTTTTCACTTCTTAGGCGAGTTTCTAGGATTTAGAATAGCCACTCCCCCCTATTTTCAATTTCCCTACCTTCCTAATCGGTTTATTCCTCTTCTTAGTGCATGAGACTTGGAAGAATTTAGCATAAGAGGGAACATGCTTAATCAAATCCAAAAGTGGAACCCTAACCTCAACCTTCCCGGAGATTTTACGAATATGTGCATCATCTGTTGTACCTTAGGTCTTTTCCTAAGTGCGCTAGGGAAAGGTGGTAGGGATCCACTCTCACCTCAGGTATGTGAAGCTCTTTGACGGGCACCTCCTCTATAACCATCTCACGTTCCTCCAAGTTGGTCTTGTTGTTTTCCAAAATCAAGTCATTCTCTTGCAAGATATCCTTCTCAGGCTCACGCACCTCCTTCCTGCTCCTTAGATTCAATGCATTAACATTTCTTAGATTGATCTACAATTGGAAAGGGAGATTTCCAGACTCTCTGGCCTCAAGTTGGCTCACCAGGTGGCGAGTTGCCCGACTTGGATTTCAAAGTTTTTTATGCTTGAAAAATCCCTAGTTCCAAGATCTTCAATCTCACGCCTTGTTCGCTCCACAAAAACATATTGTTTCTTAGACAATTGGGAAATAGTCTCCAAGATTTCTTCTCGGTCCGACTTATAGAGAGAGGCATTTGTTTTAGAAGGCCCTTCGCCCCTTGGATATGGTTGATGTTGAGGTTTTCTCCTCGATTGTACCCTTGACCTTGATTCTCTTCATGCCAATGGAAGTTAGGGTGATCATAATATCTAGGGTTGGAGGTATTCATGTAGGGGTCTTGCCTTTCACCTCCCTAGTTCCCTCGGAACCTTTGTTGTTGTTGTTGCCCCCTACTAGGGGTGGTCGTTGGTTCGGTTTAATCAGTTTTTGGTTTATTCAGTTCGGGTTATTCGGTTTTGCCCCTAAAAGTCCCAAAACCGAATTCGACCCGAATAATCTGAATAACCCTAATTATCCTAACCGAATTAAGAATTAGGTTTCGGTTTGAAACCGAATTAAGAATTAGGTTTCAGTTTGAAACTGAATTAAGAATTAGGTTTCGGTTTGAAACCGAATTAAGAATTCGGTTTTGGTTTGAAACCGAATTCAACCCGAATAAACCGAATTGACTGTATTTTTAAAAAATAATTTCTAAAACTGAATAATTTAATTTAAAATTAAATAAAAATATGTAATCTAATTTCTACATCATCAAAATCAAGTTTTCAAAATAAA
>JAULKM010074958.1:0-11809 GCA_032355605.1 Rubia tinctorum
GGTTAAAATTTATGGTCAAATGTGTCTTGAGAAAGTTGACCAAAAAGTGTGCAGTTTGAACTGGGACAGAGGGAGTATCAAGTTATTATACGTATTAGTTTTACTAATGTTATTATTTTATCAATTTCATTATTCGGCTACCAATTATTTTTATAATTTTATAGGTTTACGAAAATTATATTTATATGGATATATTAATATATATATATACACACACGTGTGTGTGCAGACATATATATACATCACATTCAAAATATTTATGTTGTAGTAAATATTAGATTGTAGAAATATAAAAATGTGTGAAAGAAAAAAAAGAAAATGATGTGAGGACAATGATGATGTGGAATTGAGTTATGATTGTAGCGTTAAATTGGAGAGAGGATTTTTGGTGAGCGTAGTTGAAGAGAGAGTGATTATATTATTTAAAAATTGAAAAAGTGAAAGTTATGGTGAGTGCCCATTGTAGATGCTCTCAACCCCATAACACAATCCCCTCACCCCCCGACTCCAACTGCTCATACTTGGTAAGGGCTACTCAGTATCGGCCTTTTCATAGAGATCGCTCGCCCTCTTCTCAGTTCCAGCCCTTGCCTCTCCATCACGATCGACTGTTACTTGAGCAGCCACATGGTGGCTGCAGTGAAGATTCAGCCACTCGGCGTCTTCAACGTCACTCAAATAGCTGATTTTTTACAATTTTCGTAGAATGCGTAGATGGTGACCGCTCTTCCTATCTTCTAAGAAATTTATTAGTACTAAAGGTTGTCAATCTTAGATATAGCGACTGGTCGATCAATCTTAGTCGCAAGGTCAATCTTATATACGCCCATAAAGCGAAGCCTCACTCTAGATGGAGACACGCAGTTGAATTTTAAAGTCACCATCTAACAACACACATTTCCCCCCACAACCCCCACACCCCACCTCATCTCAACAACCTCTTCAAATTTCAAATTTTAAGGTTTTACTTTTTTAAAAAATAAAAACGATTATCTCTCTATTTTACATTTTAAAAAGAATTAAACGCATAAGTGATCTTTAGTCCTTACCTGTGTACAAAAATAACCACAATTTTTAAATAATAATCATATAAAAATCTTGCCTAGCATTGACCTTAACCTAACCACTCTGATCGTTGACGGGTGTTGATATAATTTTTTCTACAAAGAGGCAATGCAAATGACATAAATATTCTTGACATTTGTCTCACATTTTTCCGACAGAAAATAAGACCTTTAGTTTCTTTTCTTTTGAAGGGTGCCCATATAACATTTAATACATGTATAACTTAATTGAAAGTGCTGGTTTAACCCATAATCAATGTAAATGTTCATGAACATCCTACTCCATGACTAAACTAGGACACCACACCACTAAATCTGTTGAAGTCCAGTAGAGACTGAAACTTCATCCATTTGAATAGGTAGGGACACCCTCTTAAGAACATTCAAACACTGCACCACCACCGAACCACTTCCACCAAAGTTGGAACCACCATGATATCACTGTTATCAATCACTTGTTGGTTGAGAAATAACAGTGGGGCCACCAATATGGTCCTACACACGGTCATATAACGTTGGGTAATCCCTATAAAAAATTGCTCTAATATTCACAATTCTTGACAGGGGTGGGGTTTGAACCCAAGACATCTCTATTATAGAGAATGTGGATTACCACTGAACCAAAACCCAATTCACTAAAAGTTTATAATTTAGTCTCTCTCATCATTTTTGGTCAAAAAATCAATTGCAAAACATAACCTTTTTTGTCTGGCAGGACCAACTCATTTATTTCAGCCCCACCAACGATGTCACAACAAAGTATGGTCCACCTTCATCCACCAATGCTACCCAACTCAACATACCCTTGTAATGCCTCATTGCTCCAACTAGGATGCCAATGAGAGCAGATACATATTATGGTTCAGCCATATCCATTCCCACATTATAAAAATTTCAACACGTCCCTGTCTCATCTCTCATGGAAAATACAATGTTAAAATTCATTCTCTTCCCATGGGGGTTTTATATAAAATACACCCCACCCTATCACCCTGTTAGACCAAGTCCAAGTTGGTTATAGTCAAAGATTGTATTGTTAGATTAATCTAGTAAAAAATTAGGTTGTTAAGACAGAAGATTCCTTTGTACATTTCTCTATAAATACAATTTCATAGAGATGATGGGGACTCAACTACCCTATTCTTACTTAATTACATGATATCAGAGCCATAACAATATTAACCTTCTTTGTCAATTTATTTTCCTTTCCTTCTTTGTTAATTTGCGATGGCCACCTCCTCTGGTGAAACCATCCCTTCCAGCGATAACAACAGTACCTCCTCCACCACACCAATTCAACAGCCAGAACAACAACCTTCAACCTCGAGTTTTCACTCGGCTCAATCAGTTACCAATATCCGTAATCAAATACCATTCATCCCGGATCTCAACAAGGTTTAATATCATACATGGGTCGAGCTCTTCCAAATCATAGATCGTGCACACAATGTCTTGGACCACATCAACGACTCTTCTTGCCCGGACGATGTCTCTGAAGCCAAATGGACACCATTGTTCTAAGCTGGATCTATGGAACCATCAGTGATGACCTCCGTCTCACTGTCATTCAGGTTGGTTCAACAGCTCGTGACGCATGGCTCCACGTCAAAGGAATCTTTCACGACAACCATGTGGCACATGTTGCTGACCTTGAAGGCCAATTCATCAATACTCGCCTGGATTCCTTCCCTTCTATTTCTGCATACTGTCAACACCTTAAGTCACTGCGGATCAACTTCGTAATATCGACAGTGCTGTTAGTGAGCAGCGACTTGTCCTCCAACTTATCAATAACTTGTCCGCTGCCTACGACACCGTCGGAAGCATCACTGGCCAAATGACGTTACTGCCTTCATTCTCGATTGCCCGAAGCATGCTCACTCGAGAGGAATCTTGCTGGAATCGCCCAATGGAAGGAACACATGCACTCCTTACAGCCGGGCGGACGAGACTGTCATTGCCCGTCGCCGATTCGGGCAACCAACGCCACTGTAATGGCTGCTACCGTGGTTGCGAAAGATGACACCAAACCTCTAGTAGTGATCGTTCGCAGCAGTTCGGCGAACGCATGCCACGGAACTCCGTCGTGTGTCCGTCGTAGTGGACACTGCCAGGAAACGCCTAGCGGGTGGACGTCGCTGTCATGCCCTTACCTGATTGGCCAGTTGTAGCGCACTGGCTCTTCGTTAGTGATAAGTCATCAGATTAATTATCTTGCTTAAGGTCATTCCTTTATGGCGCTACATAATTACCCAGGCCAGGCTTTTCTTTTGGGCTCGGGTCTAGTACCATATGAGCAGAATTTTAATGGCCATATTTCACCTGGGCCACAGAAATACCTAGGTCATTTATTATCAGCTTTCAACACCATGTCACATCAGCAGCCTTCAAAAATTGGGATATGGACACCAGAGCTTCCTCCCACATGATCGCGGATTTAGGTATCATTCGTACTCATTTTAATTTGAGCATTTTATCACCTATTTATGTTGGTAATGGAAATACTACTCTTGTTGTTGGTAAAGGTTCTGCGACTCTAAATACATGTCCACCTTACGATCTGCAAAATGTTTTACACACTCCCGATATTGTCAAAAACCTAGTCTCTATTCGAAAGTTTACAGTTGATAATAATGTTAGTGTGAAATTTGACCCTGTTGGTTTTTCTGTAACACCTCAGGGAAAATCAAAAAGAGATGTAATACTCATGGGGATCTGTACCAAGTCACAAGACCACCGGCCACTGCATTTGTTGTTTCCCAATCACCACCCTGGTATGCTCGACTTGGTTACCTAAGTGACCACGTCTTGGATATTCTCAGACGTCGGGATTCCATTTTTACTAAAGCCACATGTTCAACCATTTTCTCTTGTTTTAAGCTCGCTAAACATAAGCGTATTCCATTTTCACATTCTCACACTGTCACTTTAAAACTGTTTGATATTATTCATGGTGATATTTGGACGTCTCCAATTTCTAGTACCAATAGTTTTCAATATTACCTATTATTTTTGGATGATTTTTCAAATTTTATTTGGATGTTTCCTCTGAAAAACAAGTCTAATGCACACTACAAATTGGTGATATTTCATCCCATGGTAAAAACACAATTTCACACTAATATAAAACCATTTCAATGTGACAATGGTGGTGATTTTGTCAATCAGTATTTTTCGCACATTTTGTGACCTAAATGACATGTTAATGCGATTTTCATGCCCTCACACTTCCTCTTAAAATGGCAAAGCCGAGCAAGAACTTCGCACTCTCAATGATATTACTTTCACTCTACTCATCCATGTCTCCCCACCACCCCGTTTTTGGGTTGAATCACTCCATATGACGACATATCTCCACAATATCCTATCTTCCAAAACCATACACAACAACACACCTACCTACATCTTATACCACCAACACCTCACATACTCCCACCTCCGAATTTTGGTTGTCTGTGTTATCCAAACACCTCCACCACCACTCCTCATAAATTAACTCCTCTTTCTGTCCCATGTCTCTACCTCAGCCCCTCTTCAGATCATCAAGGATCTTGTTGCTTGATCCTTGGCTCACACCGAGTTCTTACTTCCCGACATGTCGTGTTTGACGAAATGACATTTCCCTTTGCCAACCTGCATGGGATCAGCTCAACGTTTACCAATGATGTCCCATCCTCTTACTTTTCACCTCCCTTCCTTGACATATTCCACCAAATCTCACCACCCTAAGATCATTCCTCCACACCACGACCACCTCCGCCAATCTCACCATCACCAACCCCAGTCTCAGTCTCAGTCCCTCCCTCCCTACTACATTGTCCAGCACCTTTCGTTCCTCCACCACCACCTCCCCATCACTCAATGACCACTAGTCGTCAGGCTGGTATACATAAACCTTATCCCAAATAAAATCTTCTGGCACCCTTCTCTTCTTTCTCTTCCATCCCAATCTCCCCAATTCGTGCCCTGCAGGACCCTAACTGGCAAGCCGCCATGAAAGATGAATTTAGTGCTCTTATTAATAATGCTACTTGGGACTTGGTTCCTCGGCCACCTGGTGCTAATATTATTCGTTGCATGTGGCTGTTTAAGCACAAGTAAAGGTCTGAAACACGCTGGAGAGGTACAAGGCTCATCTGGTTGTCGATGGTAAGTCTTAGCAAGTTGGGGTTGGTTGTGATGGGACATTCAGTCCGGTGGTCAAACCAGCCACCATCCGCTATATTCTTAGCATTGCTTTATCTCGCTGGTGGCCTATCCATCAGTTTGACATAAAGAATGCTTTCTTACATGGTGACTCTGCATAAAACTGTATATATGCATCAACCGCTAGGTTTATCCGACAGGTGTTGCCCTGGCCATGTATTTCTTCTGCGTAAGTCACTTTATAGCTTAAAGCAAGCACCTCGGGCATGTTACCACCACTTTGCAATCTACCTTTCCAGGATTGAGTTCCATGGCAGTCAGAGTGATCACTCACTGTTTATTTACAGTTCATAAGGTGAGACAGGCTACTTGCTCTTATATGTCGACAACATTATTCTCACGGCTTCCTCTACCACTCTTCTTCACCATCTCACTACAATGCTTGGAAATGAGTTTTCCATGATAGATCTTGGTCCCTTAAGCTACTTCCTTGGCGTTTCTGTTACCAGAACTCTGTCGGGATTGGGGATTGTTCCTATCACAACAAAAGTATGTAAGGGATATCATTGATCGAGCCAAGATGTCGATGTGCAAGACACCTACTACGCCTGTTGGCACCAAGTCCAAGTTGAGCGCTGGAGTTGGACTTCCTCTTTCCGATCCTTTGACTTACCGCAACCCTGCAGGGGCACTTCTGTACCTAACTTTCATGAGGCCAGACATTATTTATGTTGTCTAGCAATTTTTTTGTATGATCCAAGGGAACCACAATTCTAGGCTCTCAAAAGGATCATCCAGTACATCCAGGGAACCATTGATCTTGATCTCCAACTTTGGTTGTCTTCCTCCTCGAGTCTCACAGCATACTCTGACGCAGATTGGTCGGATGCCCTGATACTCGTTGCTACACTTTAAAGTACTGTGTGTATTTTGGTGACAACCTCATTTCTTGGTCTTCTAAATGTCAACCGACTATTTCCAGATCAAGTGCTGAAGCCAATTACAGAGGCATCGTGAATGCTATGGCTGAAACATGTTGGTTGCGCAACTTACTTTGTGAGTTACGTGTCTCTCTCCAGCGAGCAACTATTGTTTACTTTGACACTGTTTCCGACGTGTATCTCTCGTCCTATCTGGTGCAACATCGGCGCACCAAGAACGTAGTGGTTGACCTCCACTTTGTCTACAAAAAGGTAGCTCTCGGCCATGTTCACGTTCTTCATGTCCCGCTGGCTCATCAATATGCCGACATTTTCACCAAGGGTCTTCCTTCTCCTCTATTCTTGGATTTTTGGTCTAGTCTCTGCATCCACCGAGCTCCCGCTTAGACTACGGGGGCGTGTTAGACCAAGTCCAAGTTGGTTATAGTCAAAAATTGTATTGTTAGATTGATATAGTTAAAGATTAGTTTGTCATGATAGAAGATTCCCTTGTACATTTCTCTATATATACAATTGAATAGAGAGAGCTCCGATGGGGAATCAATTACCCTATTCTTACTATATTATGCACTTCATACTCATTTTCCTCACCCCACCTATACATATATCCTCTTTATTATACTACCTTTAATGCTAAAATTTTTATAAGTACTTAAATTTTAAAAATTATAAGTAAGATAGATTTTAAAAACAAAATTATATGTGAGATATGGTCATTTTGGACTAAAAAAGTAATTGATTATACATATTAAATTAGTGGAACGGGGTGGATATGAGACAAATGTTAACTAATATTCATGCCCAACTCACTACCCATGATGGACATAGTTTTCATCTTCATATCCGTCTCTTCCCTATCAAAAATACCTTAATTCCCGCCCCCATTGGGGAGGATGTAGGGCATACCTCTACCAAAATCCGACCACTGCCATCCTTAGCTCTAACATTAATAGCATTGCCACACACCCTCACGATTCCCTTACTGGTCTCATTCTTCTCTTCCCACTGTTTATCCCCATTCCCCTCTATTTCTCCACTTAATGTTTCAGGTGCCCCAACAAACATCACATGTGCACAACTCATTGTAGTTTTCGTTTACTTCTCCTCCCCCACACCAGAATCACTCAAAATTATCATTATTTGGGATTCTTGTGCATCGATTTTAGCCACCACCATTATTGAAAAAACAATACTTTTCTCATTTTATATGCCGCAAGATAAATCAAGAAATATTATAGTCTAAAAAGCCCTATTAATCGGTAAATTTGGTCGAATACGTCGTCAATTCCTTCAATTCTGATGCTAGTCCTGCCAGATAGCTCCTTGAGAGACAACAGTTGGCGGTACAACGAAAATATTTTTATTTGAAAAACACAACGGTAATATTGACCTCTCAAAGGAAAATGATGTGACTGGCGAAAAATTTGATACGTCATAATTAATGTGATTGTTCGCGTTGCGTCAATGACCCTACTCCTCATCTGAATTCATGTTCTTGTGTTTTTTCCCACTATGTAAACAAAAAGATAAAAAGATTATGGTAAGTAGAGAGACTTAATATTAAAGAGGCACCTTAAGAAACCCAAAGCAACAAGAGCCAAGAACAAAAGAGGAAGCTATACCAGAATCAAGAACGGAAGAGTGATGGGAAATGTTTGGTTGTAACACAAATCTATAGTATTCCCTCCGTCACAGAGAAAATAACACAATTGTTTTTAGAGCGGTATTTTATGTGAGATGAGGTGAAAGTGTTGATGAGAAATAAATGAAGGGTAAATGGAAGAGTTGACTAGTAGATTTAATCAACATTTTGAGGGATAATATAGTAAATATATGAACTCATTTTTTGCCACTTTAGGTAAGAATTAAACTGTGTCAATTTTTGTGGGACAGGCGAAAATAGAAATTGTGTCAATTTCTCTGGGACGGAGAGGGTATATATTAAAGGAGGTCCTTTTGGTTACATGACATTCACACGTCATTTTTGCCACATGTCATTCATATATAATTCCACATCACTTTCTAAAAATAATTGAAAATGCAGTATTTTATAAAGTCAGTCCATAATTTACAATGCACATCTCTTCATCCATTTTCAAGGTTCTTTCTATATTTCAATGTTTTTAAATTAATGACTAAATTAATCATATATGAGGATGCACAATCTTTCTGTATTCTCAATCTTCATTTATTAGGATTTTTTTCACAATACATATTTTTTTCCACAATATATATATATATATTAATACACTTACCATTTTAATTTATCTTTTTAATATTATCAAACTTCATTTCATGATAATAAGTAAATCAACTTCATCGGCTTATTATTCTTTTTTACTCACTGCAATAAATGTTTTCCACGTAATTTAATTTGCCTACAAAAATATCTAAATTACTATGTTAAATAAATATAATAATAAATGGAGTAACTTTTATTTACACATATATAAAAGTGTTTCAAATAAATTTTAATTTTTAGACAAAAATAAGTATAAAATACTTTATATAAATATTAAATATAGTACTGAAATATTTTATTTGTAAATATTTTCAATGGTTTATTTAACACTTTGTAAATTTTATTTGTAATTTTTCTTAGAGTCCGTCTATTGAAGATGTTATTTCTATAAGTTATGAAAAGACCAAAGTTTAAATTGCAAATTAGAAGAAATTAAGATAAAATTTTTGGATTGCATTAATCGAATCATAAACTTATAACTACTGAACGTTGCATAATAAAAATTTAATATTGGAACTAAAACCTTTTACGTTTCTATAATTTTATTTCAATCCCGTCTTTCCATATGCCTATGGAAATGCAGTGTTTCCCAAGAATTTGTCTATTTATACGATTTTATTTTATTTTTGTTAACTAATATTTAGAAATAACATATTTTAGCACATATTAATACGTGTTTGGTAATAGTATTAAAAAATGAGTTCGACTCTTGAAAGACGTCATTCATAAGTTATGCAAAGACCAAGTTTTAACATGCAAATTAGAAGAAATCAAGATAATTTTTTTGGATTGCATTAATCGAGTCATAAACTTGTAACTATTTCACGTTGCATAATAAAATTTTAATATTGCAACTAAAATCTGTTAGCTTTCTACAATTCTAATTCAACCCAATCTTTCCATATATCTATGGAAAGCCGGGTTTTCCCAAGATTTTGTCTATTTATATGACTTTATTTTATTTTTATTAACTAATATTTAGAAATGGCATATTTTAGTACATATTAATATATGATTGGTAATAGTATTAAAAAATGAGTTTGTCTTCTGAAAGACCATCTTTCTATAAGTTATGGAAAGACCAAGGTTTAAATTTCAAATTAGAATATATCAAGATAAAATTTAGGGTTGCATTAATCGGGTTATAAAATTGTAACTATTGCACGTTGCATATTAAATTTTTAATATTGCAACTAAAACCTTTTATGTTTTTATAATTCTATTTTAACTCCATCTTTTCATATGTCTATGGAAATACGGTCTTTCTCAAACTTTTTTCATAAAAAATTAATGCATTGAATTATATTATATTTAATATTTTTTTATCTAATATGATGAATTTATATTTTTTTATCAAAATTTAAAACTTATATTTTATATATTTATGATTCAATAAATTAATAATTAATTGTTGACAATATCCCTAATTAAAAAAATTTAGATCCAACTTACATAAATTTTTATCATTATATTTGAGTTTCTCATTATATTTAACCATGCATGGTTCATCTAGTGGTGCTGTCGGAAATGTTCAACCTTTTATGGAGTACAATATTTATTGAACACGAAATTTTTCCCCCGGTCTTCCCTAAATTTTTTAATAAAAAAATAACTTTATCTAAAATGTCTTTTTTTTTGTTAAAAAATAGCACAATATTATCAATTAATCTTTAAAAAATTATTGGAAGAAGAAGAAAATGGATATGTATAACACAAAGTTTAATTAGTAAAAACAATCATCTAATTTAATTATTTAATTTTTTTAAAAAAATTGTACGATCATAAATTGTGCAATGACACGATATTACAATCAAATTTTCAGAACTTTGATCATTTTTCATATTATATAGAATTCGTATGCATGCAATGGTGATAACGATAATGTTATTTTGCTAAAGTGGTATATATTAATATTTTTATCAAATAATTAAATTGAGTAAAAAAAATATATTTATTCAATAATAATATTCAAATTTACGTTCGTGCTTTGCACAAGTATTATCTAGTTACCCTCCGTTTCATTGGGTGTGACACACTTTTTATTTTAGGTTGTTTTTGTGAATTTGGCACACTTTACTTTTATGACAAGATTTTTTCAATTTTATCCATTCATTATACTTTCCACTTTCTAAATTCAATTTTATCCACATATTTCATTCATATAAATCTAAGCACCTGACGATAAAGTATCACATCCAACAGAACGGACGTAATATAAGAAAATGTATGGCGCAAAACCAAATAATCTTTGCTTCGCAAATACGCCCAAACAAACGCCTACCCACCAAACCCCAAACATGTTTGGGATATATACCAATATAACTCTACCTACTTGACATAAGTGCCAATATAACTTTTAGATAAGATTTAATGCAGATATAACCCTAGCTAGTTGATATAAGTGCCAATATAATCCTCAGACCCTATTTTCGGCGGGCCACCGTTGGACCGCCAGATTTTTACTGGATTTTTCCGCCGCCGGACTCCTTATAGGGTTATATTGGCACTTACATCAACTATGTAGGGTTATATCTGCACTAAAAATTATTTGAGAGTTATATTAACACTTATGTTAATTAGGTAGGATTATAAAAACATTTTCTCAGCATATTTACTCGAACTAGCCAAACGCAATACGCCATTTCCCCACATAAAGAAGGCCCGTGCCCTTCCCATTCCCTCAGAAAAAAAAAACCCAAAAAAAAAACACAGAGAAAAGATCCATTTTCTTCTTATTCTTTTAAGGTTTTTATTTAAGTTGATTTTGTTCATGCTTCTCGCGTGACACGGCTCCTCCTTCTCCGATCGCCTGATTAGGGTTTCTGCATTTGTAAATCCATCTCTCTTTTCTCCCCTTTTATTTATTGTTTGTTTGTTTGGTGTTTTTTTTGTTGGTTTTGCGGATTAAATTCAGCATGCATTTGTGTTTTCTCGATGACCCTTTTCGCATGTGTTCCGAAAATGTTTTCTTGCGCGTGTGTATGTTTAGGCACGAATTGGGTGGATCAAAATTCCTTCCTTTCTTTTGGGGTTAAAAGGGTGCCTTTTTATCTCTGTATGTTTTTTAACTAAAAGAAAAATTCTGATGGTTTGTGTCTCTGTGATTGCAGAGACTATTTTAGTTGAAGTTCTGGAGGAAAGATATGTTTTGAGGATTTGATTTTGATGATGACGAAAAATAATGAGTGCTTGTGAACTTGTGATAGATTCTGGTCTGCTCTGATTTGGTTTGGTTTTGGTTCGAGTTTTTGATTACGAGGTGTGAAAGAAAGAAAAACGTGTGAATTTCTTTTTGGGAAGGAAGGAAGGAAAAGAAGCGGTAGGAAGGATATTAATTTGGGGGTTTTGTTGACTATGCCAACTTCATGGGCTGATTCTGTAGCAGCTGAGTCTTCAGCTGCTGGTGGTGGTGTTGG
>JAULKM010074968.1:0-11808 GCA_032355605.1 Rubia tinctorum
AGACCCACAGGGTCTAGACCCATTGGGTCGGGTATGAGTCCAAAAAATTTAAACTCATCGAGTCCGGGTATAGATTTTTAGATACGAGTCCGAGTTCGGGTCTAAAATACTAAGACCCAGATCCGGCTCATACCCAACCCGTAGACTCATATAAGACTAACTATATATAATTTTACCCAAATTTCTAAATTACTTTCATATTCTCTTTGTATTTTTATTTCAAATTCAAAAAATAATATATTTTGTTATCATGAAAAAATAATTCTAATACACATTGAATTTCAATCATTTGCATGTAACATAATATATATTTTATTTAATGAAGAAAAAATAAAATATTAGACCCATTTAAGACCCATTTTGAACCCAGGACCCATTTTGGACCCATAGGGTTTGGATACGGGTCTAAAATTTTCATACCCTACGGGTCCGGGTCTAACTAAATTTTCTTAGGTTCGGGTTTGAGTCTTATTAGACCCGACCTAGACCCGACCTAGACCCGACCCGACCCGACCCATGATCATCCCTACTTGAGAGAGATTACATGACAATCCAAGAACTATAAAAATGAGAAAATACTATACCCAGAAGGTAAATAAATTTTCCAAATAAAAAGGTAAATAGATAAGATAAAGTCTCAAGAAATGCAATATGTCTATAAGTTCAGTCGATTGTATTTTTTACTTTAAATGTTGTAGTTTTTTATAAAATTTAAATATTGTGTTTTAAAAGTTAAAACAAGTAATCATGCATATTTGAATGTGAAAATATTATTTATATGTATATATATATATAATCAGGTTCACGTGAGACAGTCTAGTTTATGTGAGATAGCCTAGATATGTAAGACCAAATCTGGACCATTTAAACAATCTGATCAAGGGCCAATATTCAATAACTAAAATACACTGAAAATATATTTTCGTTTTAAATTCCCTTGTCGTAGCCCTCCTCCGCCGGCAACGATAGTAACCACCTTCTTCTCCGTCGCTAACCCTTTCTCCTTTACCCTCCTCCGCCGCTAACCCCTTCTCCTTTGCCCTCCTCCTCCGCTAACCCCTTATCATTTTCCCTCCTCCGTCATCTATCACTCCCCGCCTTATTCCGCCACTGACCGCCTCTCCACCTTCCTCCACCACTGACCGTCTCTCCGCCTTCCTCCACCACTGACAGATAGTAATTGCTCTCCAGCTTCCTCCACTGCAACCATTCATCTCCTTCACCTCCTTCGCCACTTATCACTCTCTAACGCTAACCCCTTTCAACCTCGAGGTATTTTTTTCCTTTTCTAGGGTTTTAGAGGTTTGGCTTGCTTTGAATTTCAATTATTTGTCAATTTGATATTAATTTGCTTATGATTTTCTCCTAATTGATTGTATGACTGTTTGTTTGGGGTTGCGGTGAGGAATTGGCTATGATTTGAGTGAGTTCTGAAATCATGTATTCATGATAAATCTATGATTTTGAGGAGCGGAATAATGTGGTAGTCGTTGTTGCTTCTTTGTACCTAAAGGATGAAGAAAAGGTATAGTATAAGAATGATATAGCTTGTTTATTTAATCTATGAATGAGTAAAAAACATTATATGAATCTCCTTGCAAAGACTCTTGATTACGGAAAATTGGATCTTTATTTATTTGAGGATCCCTCCCAACTCAAATAAATGCACGAATCGCAGCGTCTAGCCTACAGGGTACACTCAACTCGACTTATAAACGTCTAGCCCACAGGGTACACTTACAAGGTTTCTCTATAAATGTCTAGCCCGTAGGGTACGCCTATAAAGGTATATTGAAACTTAAATAGCCCGCAGGTTTAAGCAACAATGAAGATAATGATAATATCTCAAAAGTCTGAATATAATTGATGAATAATGTGTTTACAATTTTCGGCCAAGCCTCTTTAAATAGAGGAAAAATTTCGGCCAAAACAGAAACCTAATCACAATCAGAATCTAAATCAATCTCATGGCAGCTTAAGGAAGCTAAAAACCATATCTAACTAAAATACCAAAAATCAAACCATATGACCTTATTTCGGCCGATCCTGTCTAGAATTAGACTGGTAAAATATTACCTTATCCAATCTTACGAAATCTAATTCTAATTAGAATAAAACTGAATATGCTAAACCCTAATGGGCTGCATATTTTCGAACAGATCCCTAAGGCCCACATGGCCGAAATTAACAGACCAAAAAACGAAAAATAAATGTTTACTATGATCACACTACCTCATTAAAAAACCCAATGGTAAAAAGAGTATAGTGTTCTTCATAATGTCTTCAGTTGATCGACAAACTTGAATAAGTAATCCAAGTAGTTGCCGACTTCTTCTTAAGTTCTTCATCATGAAGGCGATCAATCAAACCATTCAATGCAGCATCTCTAAGCTTCATTCTAGACCTTGTCATAGGTCCAACCATGTCACTTAGAGGATCACGAACATAACCCTTGAATGTTTGATCAAGACGTGGAATATCTTCATTTATGGTGGTAGTCGTACCCTGATCTCCATCAGCTAGTAGGTTAGATTTAGTTGTTTGTGAAACTCTTGAAATCTTCCGGTGAGAAATTTAGATCTGAGAATCCTATATAAGTAAACAAAAATATGGTAAAGGATGTAATTTATATCAATACTTTAGTATAGTACACAATCTGACTTTGTTTACCAAAATTAGATTAACGTATCTTTACTAGTACTAACAATTGCTAAAATGTATTTTTATCGACTACCATTTCTTCTAACCAAATTATTGAGTTTCTATAAATGATATGTACTATGTGTTTTTGAGACTGAATAGTCTACACTTTGTTTTGTTTGGCTCTGACATGATCGAGTCAGTGTAATTTGAAAAATTATAACTGCATCAGGAAAAACAACTATATTTGTTCAAATATTTCATTTTGCGTGTGATATTTACTATAGCTGTATCTAATTGAGGACTACTATTCATAAGCATTTCCCTCATACATTCCCAGATACCGTGGCAAGTTTCTCCAAGAAGTCGACGATGTATTTTTCTTGGGTATCCTGCTAGAAAGAAAGGCTATTATCTTTATGATTTGGAATCATCCATTTTCTTCAACAATCATGATGCTGATTTTTCTGAAGACCAATTTTCATTTGTTGTGCCATCTATACCTGATTAGCCCGCACAGTTCCATACAAACATTTGGTTTGATGACTATCCGATGACAGATTCGTCGGTGACAACCCGCGGTACGACCACCTCGCCGTCGGTCATCACCCCCGCCGGTCATCACCCTTGCCACCGGCTTCACCCCTTCCATGGATGAAAATGTGTTTATCGTACCAAGTTTAAGATGGTACTATTGAACGTCACAAATCTTGTCTAGTGGTTCGGGGTAATTGTTAGATTGAGGGAAAATACTATACTAACACATTTGCTCTTGTTGCAAACATGAGTTCTGTTCGATTATTCTTATTAGTTGAACTTATTCATGGTTGGGAACTTCATCATATGGATGTCCACAGTGATTTTCTACATGGTGACCTCACAAAAAGGTGTTTTTGTACCTCCTCTTGGCTACCCCCCTGGACATGGTTTGTCATCTTCAGAATTCTCTCTACGGGTTGCAACATGCTCCATGAAACTAGTTTTCCAAGTTGGGTCAGACTCTACGCATATTTTGTTTTTTGTAACACTAATTACTCTCTTTTTGTTTACTCTCGTGGTTTGGTTTCTTTCCATGTGCTGGTTTATGTGGATGCGTTGGTGATTACTAGTAGTTCTTTGTCACTCATCTCTGAATTCAAGAAATACTTGAGCTCTTGCTTTTACATGAAGGATCTTGGTGCACTTAAGTATTTCTTGGGTATATTAATTGCTAGAAAACAATATGGAATGTTTCTTTCACGAAGTAAATATGCCCTTGACATTTTATCAGATACTAGTTTGTTAGCTGTAAGGCCGACAAATTTTCCAATTGAGCAACACCACGACCTTGTGTGTATAGAGGGGCCACTTTACAATAATCCGGAGCAGTATCGGTGTCTAGTCTGTCATCTCATTTACCTTACCATTACACGTATTGAGCTTAGTTATTCAGTGCATATGCTTGCACAGTTCATGAAGTTACCTTGTATTCCTCATTGGCAAGACGCATTGCGGGTTCTACACTACTTGAAGAGTCATTTTGGTCAAGGTTTATTCCTCTCTTTACGCAGTTCTTTACATTTGACTACTTTCTGTAATTCTGACTGGGATGCTTGCCCTATCACACAGAGTTCACTTTTTGGTTACTTTGGTATGATCGATGATTTCCCGATTTCATGGACGACCAAGAAGCAACCTATGGTTTCTCGTTCTTCTGCTAAAGCGAAGTATCGTTCCATGGCAGTTACTTGTTGTGAGTTATTATGGCTTAAGTCTTTGCTTCGAGATGTAGGTGTTGTCATTCTCCCCCATACGATTTGTTTTTGTGATAGTCAATCTTCTCTTCATATTTCTGTTAATCCTGTCTTTCATGAATTTACAAAGCACATAGTGGTCTACTATCATTTTGTTAAAGATCTAGTACAGGCCAGTACAATTGTTACTTATAATATTTGCACTTTTGATTAGCCAACAGACTTTTTTACGAAAGCTCTTGGACGTAATCAGTTTCAGCTGCAACTTCGAAAGTTAGGCATTCTCGATCAACATGCTCCAACATGAAGAGGATTATTGAGAAAAATGAATATTTTTTAATATTAATTTTATTGAGATTAGTATCCTTTTCCTTATTTAGGTCTTTTGTAACACTATATAATGTACCCCAGAGCATGAATACAATTAAAACATTACACCCTTATTTTATACATATTCTTATGATAGAGATAAATGGATACATATTCCTATGATAGAGATAAATGGTGATCTGACCATCTACAACCTTTTTGTTTGAATTCATGAACATGTGGGGATACTGGAAACTAAGGCTGGTCAGGTTGACCCTTAGATTAGGACAGATCAGCTGTCCGACCCAAATTGACCTAAACTTTTAGGTCAAATGAGTCGGATCAGGTAACTTTTTTTAAATAAAAAATATCTCTTAGAGATGTAGAGGATTTATAGGCACCCTAAAACTGAAGAATAAAAAGGAAGTAATTACATTATAAGTATTCGTTATTTTCCAAGTGTTCCCCCTACAGAGCCTCAACCCCCCTTTGTTGTGCTACTTAGTATGCTATAATGAACTCTACTAAGTGAGTATTTTTTAATTACCAATAAAAACAAAGCTTGTTTATGGAGGTAATCCTAATAGTTACAAAAATGGTAAGGTCGTATAGGATCATTATCAAAGCTACAGCAACTGGAGAATGTCTCTCCTTAGCAGCACTTAGAGAATGTCTATATGAGTAGTTTCTTGATTAAAACTTGAGCAACAACTGGAGAATGATCTCCTTATATCTGCTCCAAATTATGTCCACGGGTTTCCTCCAAAAATTGTTATAATCTTGCATTGTTGTATCTTCCTTCAAAATCACAGCCAAGAAATAGGATTAATTTGTGATCTTTCTTTCAAAAACAATTAACAGTTGCATGTTGAATCCCTGAATATGAAAACACAATGAGAATGAGTAGCATCCATTTTCCTGAATCCCAAGTTTAGGAAGTCCCATTTTCTCCAAGATTATAAGTCCCCGAGTTTCTTGATCAAGTTCATTAAAAAGGAAGGATCTATTCAATTTATGCAATCTTGCAATTTTAGCCATTGAATCAACAACTTTGTTAGCCTGCTTGTTAATGTGTTTAAGAGTTTTATCCCTTAGTAATAAGTTTATATCATCAGCCAAGTTATAAAGATCCCATCTGGATAATAATGGATTGAAGATCATATTAACAGCTTGTGAGCAATCAGATTCAAAAGAGGAGTTCATCTGTAATGCATGTGCAGCCTCAATTCCAAACCTAATAGCACACATCTCAGCTTCCAAAATATATTTGCAGATTAGATAACATGTTTTCGACCTGAAAAAATCTCAGTAGTAGATCTAATTATAATGCCTAAACCAGTTTCACCTGAGTTGGTCCATGATTCAACAACATTAGTTTTAAAATCCGTGTATATTGGTTTGAGCCAGGAAACAAGTGTAATAATAGGTTTAGGTGGTGGTATCAATAGTTGAATGGTTCCTGAGATTTATAATTCTAAATTTGAGTGTTTACTCCTATAAATGGGTTTTGCCAAAAATAAGAAGAAGAGCTCCTGTTTAATGTCATTAATCATGTTTGGGACTGAAACATGCATTCCTTCATAAATGAATTTGTTTTTAACTATCCACATAAACCAGCATACAAGAAAAGGGATAATAGAGATAGTAGGGTTGTGAACTGTAGAAGAAGCATTAACATGCCAAATTGTAGATAGTCTATCCCATAAAGTTGAGCAGGTAACAAGTGGATTATAGGCATACTTCCATCCCAGACATGAATTCCATTGTTGCATGAATTAAAGCAGTGATCCAGAGAGTCAGCGCATTTACAAATTATACATTTAGAAGCAAGAGAAAAGCCAGACCATCTTAACACATCATCAAAAGGCAGCAAGGAGTTAAGAATTTTCCACATGAACACAGAAATTTTCTTGGGAATTATATAATTCTAGATTTTAGAGAGGGAAGAGATGCTACCCATTGTTTGTGATGAAATTTTATATGCAGATTTGAAATCAAATTTCCTGATTGGTCCTGGTTTCAGGATTAGTCTGTCCTATATGT
Organism: Rubia tinctorum; assembly: GCA_032355605.1. NCBI lineage: Eukaryota > Viridiplantae > Streptophyta > Magnoliopsida > Gentianales > Rubiaceae > Rubia > Rubia tinctorum. The sequence goes on from JAULKM010074968.1 coordinate 6,726, forward strand.
GGCTATGAATGTTAGATCCCCGTAAGAAGGAAGCAGTATCAGGTGTGATAAATGGTAACAAATGAGGTTGCATAATATGTTTATTAAAAATGAAATTAGCTACAGTAGATTCAGATGGTATAAGGTTAAAGAGGAAAGCATGGTTGTCAGTTTTATCAATAATAGGGCATTTGTCTGTCCAATTTGGGAACCAGAAAGAACAGGTCCATTTTCCATGTATTACCTTGGTAAATTTCAGCAATTAAGTTAACTCCTTTAATCATTTTTCAATTACCACTCTTCCTATTAGATTAATTTAATAACCAGATGAATTTGGCCCAAAGAGTATTCCCTAACTGGAACTTCCACCATAACTTCAAGCTGCAAGCCTGAAATATGGAATCTAAGGATCTAAATCCTATTCCATTTTGAGAGATTGGATGACAAAGTGCAGACTTTTTTTCCAATGCTTTTTTGGTTTATGATCAGTCTCTCCCCAGAAAAGATTAGTCAGTTTCCTTTCTATGTCTTAACTATGTAAGAGGTTGGTTTAAGAACAGACCAAATATGCTGTGGAATAGAATAAAGGCATGCATTAATTAGTGTAATCTTACCTCCTACAGTTAGCCTTTTATTTTTCCAATTTAGGATTTTACTGTCAATTTGATCAAGGATTGGCCTAAAGTAAACATTCTTAGTTCTACCCCTGAAAATAGAAATTCCCAGGTATTTGAAAGGTCATGAAATAGCTTACATTCCAAGTATGTATTTTGTTTGATTAATTTTTGCTACAGTGGAATGCTTGATTAATTAAAAATATGTTTTTTCATAGTTAATTTTCTGGGCACTAGTTTGTTCAAACACCTCCAAAAAAACATTCATTTTTGTTAAGTTAGTCTTGGTGGCTTTGAGGAAAATTACAATGTCATCAACATAGCTAAGATGTGATATAGGAACTGAATTAGGGGTAATTGATAAAAAACAATCTTTTTATTTTTGAAAATGAATATCATTGCCATTGAGAAAGATTCAGTAAAAAATTTAAAAAGAAAGGGAGAGAGGGGGTCACCTTGTTTGATACATATATTTGATTTGAAGAACCCTACAGGTTTCCCATTAATTAAAATAGAAAAAGAAGCATTTGATATATTCTTAAGTATTGCATGTACAAACTGGCCATGAAATCCAAAAGCAAGAATAATTGAGTTAAGGAAACTCGAACTAACCCTATCAAAAGCTTTCATCAAGTAAAGTTTGATGATGAAGTTAGGTGATCTATGTTCATTATCTAGAAATTTAATCATTTCTTGGAAATAAATGACATTATCTGAGATATCCCTATTTTTCAAAAATTAGATTGATTAGGGGAGATTAGTTTACTCATTAGTGGTTTCATCCTCTCAGTAATGAGTTTAGAAAAAATCATGTTGGTAACATTAGATAATGATATAGGTCTAAAGTCATTAAAAGTAGAAGGTGTAGGTTTTTTTGGAATGATATTTATTCAAGTACTACTAATTCCATTTGGAATAGTAGAGAATGATAAAAAAATCATTAGCATCAATGAGAAGATCATCTGAAATAATATCCCATGATTGAATAAGAAGCTAGCAGAGAATCCATCAGGTCCTGGAATACTGTTTTTATCTAATCTAAAAAAAATCAGCTTCGGTTCTTCCATGAAAAGGGTTTACTGGACCTCTATATTCAGAAATAGAAGTAATAGCATTAAAATCACCAATGAAAGGGGCATTCATATTCTAGAGGCCTAATAGATCAGATCAGAGAGATAGTTTTTCTAATCTAGTTCTTAGTCCATATATAAATATAGCTTCCATAGAAATATTTAGAATTGGACTAGAGATTAGAACAAAAAGGAACTGTTGATGATCCATCTTAAATTGAACCTGGATATTATCCTTCCAGAATAACCAAATTTGTCCAGTGCTAGAGTGCATAAAATTAGAATAGCCAAGCTCTAGCATGTATCTATTACAAAAGTTATTGTCATGCATAGGTTCTATGATACATAATAAGTGAAAATTATATTTTCTAATTAAGCTCTTAAGTCTTAAAATAGAAGTATCGATTCCCCTAACATTCCAGGTCATAATTTTCAAATTAGATGTTGTGCTATTCATAATTCACCAGATTTTGAGGTTTTAGTAGATGACTTGAGCATCATTTTGTTAAGTTGTGTGAGGTAATTCGGTCTCCTAGGTTTATTTTTTCCTACAGGTAGGTTCAGGGGTTTGATTACACAAACCTGATTCTGACTTACCTCAACCTTTGAGCCGGTAATGGAATTTTGAGCCAAGGAGTCGGTTTCATCCAGATGGATAAGTGAAGTAAATATATTTGATACCTGTCTATCTTTAGAGTGATAAACCTTATTAGTATCAAATGGTGGTGAAAATAATTGTGAGTTCTTACCTGGGATGATATGGATATCATATTTAGCATAGCAGGGTCTTGGCTTAAGTTTATCAGCAATGATAATTGTGGGATCAGGGAAGATTTTTTTGGGGATAAGATTAGAGGAAATAGGGCTAGAAAGGTTTTTTTTCTGAGGTGGTGTCTGGCTAATGTTGGATTTTTCGCTAGAGGAAGACTGGAAGTTCTGAAATGATGAGTTACTAAAGCAGGGGTTTTTTTGTTGGGGAGTGGCAGATTTGGCTTTGTATAGGTTGGGATTATTTGTTGGATTGGTGAAGGCAGTCAGTGAGTCTGGGGTGGTATCAGTAAGAGGGATAGCAACATGATTATGAATGGCATTAGCTACAGGTTCAGTGGAATCCACTACTGGTTTAGCTATAACCTGCTTGTTTGATGCTAATTCAGAGGGAGCTACATCAAATGAGTTACCAATACGATTCTAAGTAGGGTGATTCATGTTAGGATTCAAAATTCTGCAATTGTTAACAGTATGTCCTAATGTAATTATATGTTTAACAGGCTTCATCAAATCAATCTCAACACAGATTTTTATAGCAGAAGGTCTAGTTAAAGCCTCAGTTGCAGTACCTTTTTAAATATAAATTCCTAAAGAATTTCCAATAGCATTGATTGCATAGGTATTATAGTAACAGAGAGGAGGGTTTCTAATTGTTATCCAAACCGGAACAATTGAAGACTCTGTGTTGGGGAAAAATCTGGAGTCAATTTGAGGATTTTGATGATTGCACCATTGAAGCTCCATACTCCCTTTAGCCAACACCTCTGGTAATTATGTGGTTCTTAAAATCAAATCAAGATGTGCTTGTAGTCAAAAGCTCCCAATTGGTACTTCTCTTTGAAACCGGCCGTCTTAAAGGATTGCAGTAATTGTTCGATTGTAGGCTTTCCCTTCAGATATTTCCCAATCAGCGCGTTGGAGTAGTGCTCAGCCAGAGCTTGTATTTTGCCATCGCTATAGAGGATAAATGCTTCTCCTAGGTGTTGAGTTTTTAAATTGAGATCGTGATTGTTGGGAAGAGACTGATTGAGTGGTTGAGTCTTCGTCTTGGATTGAAGAACGTTGAGGAAACTTTTTGTTCCCCCAGGAGGGGAGGGGTGGTTGCCATTGACACCGGTGGAAATTAGGCCATTATAGTCGTTATCAGTGGAAAAGAGAAGTTCGTTAGAGAGAAGGCAGAGGAAGGAGATATAAAGCTTGCTAATCTCCGTGATGCCTAATTTTTAGTAAGTCGGATGAGGTCACAATTCGACCTAAATGGCAGAATATTATATTATAATTTATTCAAACAAAGTGAATAACTTTTTAAATGAGGTAACATTTAAATAATAAATAAAATTAAAATCTACTTTCATATAATTTAAAATAATAATATTAAAGTTTATTAAATTATAAATTATTCTCGTAATAAAGAAAAATACAAATATTTTCATATTTTTTGTTAGAATACTTTTAATATTTCATTTAAAAATAATTTTACTAAAATTTATTTATATAATTAAGAATATATATTTCATATTTTTAATCAATATATAATTTATAATTAATAGTAGTTTTACAGATTTATTTTTATCTATATATATATATTCAAGAATATTAAATTTGATTATAAAGTAAATTAACTAGGAGTGTTCAAATTGTCCGGCTCAACCCGTTTTGACCCGCCCATTTGGGTCAGGTCTAGGGGTGGACATCGGTTTGGCTTTCAAATGTTTCGATTTATTCTGTTCAGTTTAATCGGGTTGACATTTTACGATTCCAAAACCGAAAACCACCATATATGGAAAACCATATTCAGTTTATTCGAATTAGATTTTTTGTTTCCGTTTCAATTCAAATATATATTTGAATAATCCAAATTAAATAACGGCTATCAAATAAAAGTGTAAAATCTTTTTTTTAAAATAAGGAACATATTTTCTTCTTTTCCACAAACAGTTAACAAGTATGATGTGCTTAAGCACCAACCCTTGATTTTCTACATTCGTCCAAAAAGTCAGTTGTTTACTAAGAAAAAGGGACCAACCCTTAAATGAAAGAACAAGAAAAGCTGAAAATGCAGCCTTATTAATCAAGAAGAATTCCGTAAATCACAACCAAAGCATACAGCCGAGTACATTGGAGCAAAAAAATATAAATAATTTATATACTATTGTTCGTAATTCATAATTCACAACCAAAGCCTAATTAATAGAAGACTAAATTGTTTTTCGCTCCCCAACATATTTCAAAATACCATCTTTTGCTCTCTGATGCCAATACTGCGTACATTCGGTAACTGACAAATGCAACATGATTTGTTTGGTCCCCAAAAGTGATTTTTATGTAAATTCGATGGTAAAATTGGCCGAAAATATGTTAAATAACCATTATACCCCTGAGTTGAGAAAAAACCCCGATTTCCGCTGCCCTGACTCGATTCCTGCCACCCAATTGCACCGCCGCTGCCCTGACCTCTTTCCCGCCACCCGATTCCTCATTTTCCAAACCTCCTCCCCTCCACCCAATAGGGTTCTAACTCGGCCGCCAGAGCCTCCCTAACTCGGCCGCCTGATGAGACGCCAAAATGCAGGTATTTTCCTAAGCCTTTAGCATCTCTTTTGTTATCATTTTGTTGGAAGATTGCTAGATTTAGGTAGATTTGGGGTT
>JAULKM010074979.1:0-11808 GCA_032355605.1 Rubia tinctorum
TTTGCATCCTTCCCCCATTTTCACCCCATTCATCATCCATTTGGGGGGCAAAACACCCCCCAAAAATAAAGGACTCGTACAACAGAGAGCATGCAATATTGGTGGGACAACTTGTTTGCCGATGACGATGGTCAGACCAACCACAACGTTGTGTTTAACGCAGATGGTACCACCTGGTCGTCCTTCTCTGTTGCTCCAGAACTAGCTCAATCACCGGATCGCGATATTATGAGGCTACTCTCGGCCGGAGGGATATCCTACAGCGGCTCCCCTGGCACTGAATGCAGCCTGCAAGAAGGTGGTCGATATGGTTCCGGTTTTCTACCTCTCGAGTCTAAAATTTTGGATTTTAAACTCTCTGATAATTAGTAATTTTATGAAGTAATTCTTTTTTTTATGAAGTAATATATGATTACTACCTAGAGCCAGAGTTTTCTAAAAATTAAACTATGTTCATCAAGGAGATTTGTACAGATCGAAGTACACATCGGTCGGTCGAACATAAACTCCAAATTTTAGGCACCAAAACGACATCGTACAGATTCCATATAGTATACTTTTAATTTTTTTCCCCAAATTCTCATTTTAATGAACCATAAAGATGCCTAATCGATTCTCAACCGGTATCGCACTCAATCGACGCTATCACCTATCAGCCGACCATTTTAAAGGGATTCTTTCATATCCCTCACCACTGTCTTGTCCTCGTTCAGTCTCATTTGTCACTGTTTCATCCTCTCACAGAAGCATCTAGAGCAAACGTTCATCAAAAGCTTTCCGAGACAAAGCCAACTTCGACTCCTTCGAGGGGATATAAAGGGTTAGCTACTGAAGCATCTGCGATTGTTGGTACGATTTGTTGAAGTTAAACTTTTTGCATGCATAGTTTACGTTAGGAAAATTGATTCCTGATCATTGTGTTTTTACTTGATCTTCTTTCTGTTCCTATAAGTAAGGATAGTTGTTGTTAGTTGATAAGTAGTGCAGCATATTCTTAGGCCACGTTAGTTTTTTTATTTGTAGTTGCTGGTTTTCCGGATGTAATTACCTTTAAATAGAGTACATGGATAAACAGAAAAGTTGTAACTTCAGCACCATTTTCTTGCCTTTTTTAAAAACCAAATTACCGTGCAAACAATTCGGTTTCTAAATTTGATATCAGAGCCATACCATTTCAATGGTTGGGAGCATATCAACATCATCAGTGAGTTCAGTAACACCACCAAGGAGGCACGAACGCAGCCCATCAAGGCAACAAGGTCGCGACATGGTAGTTCAGCCACCGTTGAGGGAATCAAGAGGGACAATGGTTTACCTGATGCTAACACGCACAAACTACGCCGATTGGGCTCTAGTAATGAGGGTTAATCTGCAGGCGCAAGGTTTGTGGCATACGGTTGAGCACGAGGATGTTGAATATCGTGAAGATAGGAAAGCATTGTTTGCGATCTTGCGTGCGGTTCCACCGGAGATGTTGTCCACATTGGTGGTGAAGGATACGGCGAAGGAGACATGGGACATGGTGAAGATTCAGCGAATGGGAGTTGATCGAGTCCGTGACGCGAATTCCCTGAAGTTGCGTACTGAATTTGAAACCATCACTTTTAAGGATGGTGAAATGGTCGATGATTTTTCTATGAGAATCAATGGTCTAATCAACAATCTTAGCATCCTTGGCGACAAATTAAAGAGTTGAAAGTGGTGAATCGCTATCGAAAGTGGTAATCGCTATCGAGGGTTGTGCCTTCACGATACTCGCAAGTGGTAATCGCTATCGAAACGTTGCTTGATTTAAGCACTCTATCGATCGATGAATTAACTATGAGGCTATGGGCGATAGAAGATCGCTATAGCCTTGGAAATTTAGATGGCAACTCGGGAGCTCGATTACTTCTCACGAAGGAAGAGTGGCGAGCTCGTAACAAGAGTGATGAGGGGTCATCAGGAGGAAACAAAAGTAAGGGTTGTGTTAAAGGAAAATGCTACAAATGTGGCATTTTTAGTCACTTTGTTTGGGATTGTCACAAGTCTCGACGTGAAAACCAAGAGGAGGCTTATTTGACGGTGATCGAGGATAATTAATCAACATGTGAGGAGGTGCAAGGTGTGACCCAATATGTGTTTCTTAATGAAGAATGTGTGATTTTGATGAACGTAGGTAAGGGGGTGTGGTACCTTGACATGGGCGCAATCAATCACATGACACACTCTAAGGAGATGTTTAGTTCGCTTGATGAAAATGTGAAAGGCTCGGTCAATCTTGGCAATGGTTCGGTGGTCAAAATTTGCGGACATGGTGATGTGATGTTTGGTTGCAAAAATAAGAAGCACAAGGTGCTCACAAAGGTATTTTATATCCCTCAATTATGTAGCAATATTGTCAGCTTAGGTCAATTGGACGAAAATGGTTATAAGATTGTGATCGAAGATGGTGAATTGTGTTTGCTTGATTGAGAGCGAGTATTATTGGCAAGGGTGTCTCGCACCAAGAACATACTATACACTTTTTCCTTGGATTTAGCCAGCCCTGTGTGTCTTCTCTCGACGGTCGATGATCAAGCATGATTGGGTGGATGGAGTTTGCTAAATTATAACTGAAACTTGGTATGGTAGAAGTTGGTTCAAGCAACAAGTTTTAAGGGGATGAAATGTTGAAGTTAAACTTGTTGCATGCATAGTTTATGTTAGGAATATTGATTCCTGATCATTGTGTTTTTACTTGGTCTTCTTTTTGTTCCTATAAGTAAGTATAGTTGTTGTTAGTTGATGAGTAGTGCAGCATATTCTTAGGCCAGGTCAGTTTTTTTTTTGTAGTTGCTGGTTTTCCTGATGTAATTACCTTTAAATAGAGTACATGGATAAACAGAAAAGCTGTAAATTCATCACCATTTTCTTGCCTTTTGTTTTAACCAAATTACCTTGCAAACAATTCAATTTCTACATAGAACACCTCTCCGAAGGAAACCTTTTTTTTCTTCTATTGAATTTCCCGCGTTATTGCTATTGTAACAGAAGCAGTACAACAATGAAAAAGAAAACCTTGGAAAACTCTAGTTGCAGAAAACAAAGACTTAAGACAACTTTAAACTGAAGTTACTAGCTTCTGCTTATTACTATTTCATCTATTTAAAGGCAAAACCAACAAAGAACATGGCTTGAAAAGCCAATAAAAACTCCTAAACTAACTCAACCACTAGCCACTAATCCTAACTAATAGGGAATACTAATTCTTACGAAGACCAATTCTAATACTTATATGAATAATATTCATAACGTTACGTGTTGCAATAATTAACTACTATATAATCAAAATTGATTAATCTAACTATTGCTTGGCGGGCTACTGTGAATGGTGGAAATTTTGAGCGAGAAGTTAATGATCCCCCTTGCTAAAACAAGAAGGGGGCATCGTCATTCGGATTTTTCGTACTGAATGAAGGGCTATGCTGCAAATTAAGTTGTTGTATAAAATGCTAACAGTTAAATGTATTGTGAATGTATTACAAAATAGAGTATGCACTTGTCTATGCACTTGTTTGAACTAAGAGACTATACATGTAGTTATGATTAGGTCATTTTACAACTTTTGACATGCGTGCATATTGGGTGCAAAAGAATTTTGTGCATGGTTTCAGAATTACTATTAACACTAAATTAATCAACTAATGAACTTATATGTTTTACTGCATTAGAATGATTTTAACTTCATACACTTGGCTATTCCAAATGCTTTTAAAACAAACAACTTAAATTTTGCTTTTAACACACATGTAGTAGAACAACCTGATCTCCATATAATATGAGTAATTAAACAACGAAACAAGTTCGTAAATATATGAAATCAAAAGCAAGGAAAATGCCAAACCCATTACCTCCATGAAGCTTAGTTTGTTTACTAGAATTTTCTTATGTTTCTATATATTATAAATAATTCACCCTTAACAACTTGGTGGCAATAATGTTAGTGCCACCTCATCGCTATTCAATTAAGAAGTTTTTTCTCATATTTACATTATATTTGATATTTCATTATTCTCTAATATTTACTCTTATGTAAGTGTGTATTGTTGTTCAGTAACTTCTTAATAATTTAATTATAATCTTCTTGATATAATGGATAAGCTTCAGTTTTTCGATCGACATCACCCAAACTTTAGTTTCATTATTAGTGGAACGAATGAAAATAGAGAATATTCACATATTTATGGTGTAAAGAGAGTAATATTTTTAATAATTTATCAATAATAATTAATATTATGATAAATGTCACGGGTTACCAAAATTTCATCCAATTCTACCATTAATTCTACTCTTTTATATATTTGTAGCAGTAAAATCGTATAATAATTCGTGCTAAGGGACCAAACTGTATCATTTTGGTAGACTCACTTTTGTAATCCCATATCCCTTCCTCTCTATTTTGTAACCACAACTCCAAATCCGGTGAACAATGTCTCTTTTAAACGACTAAATCCCATACAATGACCAGGCAAAAAACCTCTGTCTCTGCCATCAACCGCGACTTTCAGCACCACCACCACATGCACCGACACCACCGGGGCATCTAATAGTGTCTTCCCCCGGGGTGCTGGAAACCGGGTTGGCAGCTCATCCAGAGGTATCCATTTTTAATTGTGGTTGCAGTTAATCTAAAATATTGGGAAAAAATAGATGATGGTTGAATCATCTTACTTGTAATGATCGTACATACAATATTGATTGCAAGGATGATATGCATCACAAAAACATTGTTAATATTGAATTCTCTAAACGGATTTTTTTGTGTAATTTTTTTGTATAATTTTGATATTTTTGTGTAATTTTTATTTGTTTAGTAAAATTTAGTCTATATTACATCATGAGCTGTAAGTGAGTGAGTGATGTGTGCAAACAATGTTTGTAGGCTGAATATACTGTCGCACAAAATTGTACACTTGCACACAAGATGTCAATACCTTTCCTTTAAAGGTTAAAAAATACGACATACATAATGAAGGGGTAAGAATATCAAAACCGATCCGTAAACACATATCTTTAAAAAACAATCAAGAGATGCAAATACAAACCCTACATTTTGGTTCTGCAATCCACATGAGAGAAAATATTCTCAATTTTTTTTATTATTATGAAAGATAAAATATCGGAATAATACAAGTGGTCTTTAAATAATATAAATAAAAAAGAAGATTCAGAAATAATTTTGAAATAAAACAAAACCGAAAACACTCAAAAACAGTAAATTGCCGTTTTGAAATCTTAAACGAGCTCAAATGGCCAAAAAACACCCTTGAGCACTACATGGCAGTGATTACTGTTCCACTTGAGGAAACGTTTCTAATGGCACCGAGCTCGCCTGATTCTGACACCGGATGCAAAAGTCATCGTATTGGACTTTTATGGCGATCCATCGCTTCTTCATGTTCGCCGCCATTTGCCCTGCATCACACAAGCAAGACGAACAAAAAAATCAGAAAAAAATAATGACAATGATTAATCTGCCCGAAGAAAACACTAAGTGTGATTGCCTCGTATACTTAGTACAAAAGGTGTGCTAGCTATGTCCATTATTTTAAATTCTATAAACTATATTAATTTGTAGAAAAGTTTCCAGAAAAAATAAACGAGGAAATATCAACTTCTGGGTTGCCACGGAAATCTGATGCCATCGTTTCAAAATTTTCCATTTTCAATATGCTTCCTTTAGCAACAGAATGCTCTTATCTTGCCCAACCATTAATTTGAATTGAATTTACGGACCAAAGTAAATAGGGAGGAGCGGAGCTGCGGAGGTCTAGACTTGATTGAGTCAAAAATCGGAAAGGATGAGCTATAAGTTTCTCCTTGTGCGTACATAGAGATCTACATAAACGACCACATGATTTTATTTAGATAATGTTGTGCGGAATGGAGAAAGAACAGAAAATATGAACGAAATTAACAAGACACAAGATTTACGTGGTTCACCAATTTTGGCTACATCCACGGGAGACGGATTCACTATAATAGGTAGCAAGTTACAGACGCCAAGAAATTGACCAGATTTCTACCTATCTAAGTGCAGAACAGTATAGAGTTTACAGAGAGAGATAGACACTTTATATGCTGTTTCCACTAAACCCTAACAAACTGGGCCAAAAACGCAATTCGGCCCAAATTAACCCGGGGGCATCTGCCGCCCCCCCAGACCCCCAGGCCAGGGTCGCAGAAGCTGCTATTACAGTATTCAAGGCATACCAACAATGGTATCCACTGTTGACTGTATACTTTCCAATCCATTCATTCTCCCAGAATTGATAATCCTTCTGTCCCAGGGGTGCAAGAGGAATATGGATACCTGCAACATCGTTTGCTATTTCTTGGCTGAAAAACAGTCTTAGTAGGGGCATGCGCCACTGTTTGTTGGCATCAATTAGGTCACCAACTTTAAAACCCAGGAGAGGTAGAAGCTGACTTTCGTACCTTATTGGGTTTTTATAGTTTGGAATCCACTCATCCTGAACGTTTATTCCCAAACCATCGACCACTTGCCAATTGAGGCCGCTCTTGATTAGATCTCTTCCCCACAGAATTCCTCTCCACCCCCAAGTTGACCCCTGTTTTAGTCTAACCTTCTGGAAATATTCTTTGCTGCAATACTTTTTGAAGAAGAATTTAGAGAAGAAGGAGTGCTTATCCGTTATTAGCTTCCAAGCTATTTTCCCAAGCAAATACTGATTCATTTGCTCTGTTACGTGCATCCCTAAACCTCCATGCCACTTTGAATGACACATTGATTCCCAAGACTTTCAGTGTATTTTTCTTTTTAATCTACATCTCCAACCTAAATGAACCTAGCGAGGTGACTGTCAATCATTTTAGCAACGAAGGTGCTGAGAGTATATTGGGTTGTTGATGCCAGGACATGTTTGCTGAGAGTGACCCTTCCCATAACCGACAGGTCCCCAGTCTTTCAAATAGAAGTTTTTGCCTTCACCATTTGAAGTAATTTGTTAATCATTCCAACTTTTGGGCCAGTGAAATCCATATCATGGCCTAGGAAGTTTTCCTTAAGTAGATATGCAAAAACTCTAAAAGTCTATCTAACTCATTCCTTCATTCTTAAATCTGTGTTTGGGCTGACTAGCAATGCCGACTTCTGAAAGTTAATTCTTTATCCCGAATAAGTAGTGAAAAGATTGAGTGTCTATGCTATTTTCGTTGATCTGGAGTCTGAGATGTTAAAGAAGAGAATGCAATCATCTGCAAACATGAAATTGAATTGTAGTTATGTAAATATGTGTTTAGGCTAGATGAAATTGAAATATTAGGTTGTTGTCAACTGTGGAATGCTCTATGGTGGAAGAGTGCATGTTTAATCCGAGAGCTAAGGAAATTTATGCTTACATGTTGGAAATGTATGCTGGTTAACTAGCAGAAAAGGACATGATCATCATTCTTTCCTTTTTTTGGTTGCTTAGAAATAGTGCGTACATGAAAAGCACAATCTTCAAAGTCCCATATGGGTGAAGCCACCACTAGTATAATCAATTCCGGATATGGTTGTGATCCTATTTTAGGCCCATGCTATTCTTTTTGTCCTTGAGATGTGAGTGCTTTTCGTGAATAGGATTTTGACGTCATTATTTTTAGTTCATTTTAGCTATGATTTCTGACCAACATATGCATGTCAAAATAGTCACGTAGAAGAATCCGCAGTTTCTTTATGTTTTTGTTGGATAACCATTTGAAAATGCTTATGTAATTGTGAACAATTGGGTTAGAATTAGAATACTTTGTGTAGCAAAAAGTATTAGTGTGCCTTAATATTTCTCATGTTAATTTGCATAGCCTCACTGCTTAAAGCTCAATCACATTCTTCATTTCATAACATATTTGATCCTGTCTAATTAAGATACTCATAAAGCAATATTCATTATATCCTGTCCAACTGCGTTGCACCTCTGAAGCTCTTCTCATAAATGTGCTTTCAATGAGAATTTGCAGTTTCCCCAGAGCCTCAGACTCTGATGTCTTAACAGCTTTGAACTCTTTGATTGGAACTTCTAATCTCTCCTCAGCCATTTCTATTTCAGATTCAATTTTCTCAACCTCATTTTTCGATCTTCACGATTTCCTAATCTGTCTGCACCTTCTCTATCTTTGCTGCTTTGGTTTTTATTTTCAGTTGCTCGAGCACCTGAGACAAGTTCGATTCTGTGACATCTACGCCATTGTTGCAGCTTGGATGGCCTACCCTCTCAGGAGCTTTGCGTTGAGAATCTATAGAGCTAACTCAGCCATCACGTCTCTTCTCTTCACACACAGTGACTCTTCCAACACATTTATGAGTCCGAACCTGATTTATTGGCTAGCTCCATTTACTTTCTTCTTAGTTCTGTCCATAGCTATAAATACTTGTTCTTTGTAGGCTGGTATTAGATAGTTTTTGGCTTTATGAAATCTGCATGGTTTGTGATTTATTGGCGTTTATATTTAGATGAGTTTTTAGGGGCCGTTTGGTTCAAGCAGGGGAAAGGGAATGGAATCAGGAAAAGGAAAGGAAAAGGAAAAGAAAGGAAATGAATGATACTGGATTTCTTAAACTGTTTGGTTCAGCAATGGAAAAGAAATCAAGTTCTCCTCCATTCCATTTGTACTTGCTTGGTTCAAGAAGAAGAAACAAATTAAACTTTGATTTCTAATACAATCGTCACATATAAGTTAATCAAATAAACTACCTTAAAAACATGGAACTAAATTAATCAACCAAAATAATAAATTAAATTGTTTATATAATAAAATAATAAGAGATGGTCTCCTGTGAGGCAGCCTAAACTTCTGCCTTTATGCAATTCTAGCTATATTCCAGTTCCAGAGACCTATCTCTAATAAATTTACAAGGACCTATCGCTAATATTTTTCAGGGGGATTTTTTGTCCAATTTTTCGACATCATTCTCCCGCAATCTGCAATTTGCAAAAAAATAAAAAAATAAATTTAAAAAAATATTCAAAAATGCAAAAAATCAATATGATTTGTGAACTGAAAATTATAAACATTAGGTAAAAATAGCAGATAATCAACAAAAAATTATAAAATATCAAATAAAAAATTGAAGCAAAAACTATATAAAAAATCAAATAAAACAGCGAAAAATATAAATAAAACAAAATAAAAATCAACAAAAAATAAGAAAAAATAAGAAAAAAATGTCGACTACAACTAACAAAAAATCAACTGAAAATCATGAAAACATCAACAAAGCTTAAACTATCAGTTTTTTTTGAAAAACTACAAACATCAACTTATATCACCTAAAAGCTGAAAACATCAATTATTATCATCTAAACTTCATCCAAAAAATGAAAATCGCCAACATAAGAAAAAAAATACTACATAATATCAATCTATGTCAACCAAAACTACAAACATCAACTCGTATCACCTAAAACTCAGCGAGAAAATGAAAAGCATCAACACGAGAGAAAAAAGAAAAAAATCAACCCATATAACCCAAAAAACTACAAAACATCGATTCATATCAACTAAAACTAACTCGAAAAATGAAAAATATCAACATGAGAGAAAAAAAAAGAAACATCAACAAAAATTATGGTTCCTCAAGAGTATAAATTATTCACTCAAAATATCATAAAACATCAACAATTTCTTTTTAAAAAATAACTACAAATATCAAACTATATCACCCAAAAGATAAAAACATCAACTAATAACACATGAACCTCAACTGAAAAATGAAAAACATCAACATAAGAAATAAAACACTACAAACCTCAACTCCTATTACCAAAACCTCAGCCGGAAAATGAAAAATATCAACACGAGGAAAAAAACTACAAATATCAACCTATATCACCCAAAAAACTACAAACATCAACACCTAACACCTGAACCTCATCCAGAAAATGAAAAACATCAACATAAGAAAAATGACACTACAAGCATCAACTCTTACTACCAAACATTTGCCAGAAAATGTAAAACATCACCATGAGAAAATAAATTTAAAAACTAGAAATATCAATCCATATCACCATTTTTTTTGCAAAACATCAACTCATATCAATTAAATCTCACCTGAATAATGAAAAACATCAATATAAGAGAAGACAAAACTACAAATCTCAACCAAAAAGTTACAGTAGCTCAACAACATAAATTCTTTTAAAAAAGAATCTGATGGGATTTGAACCTGGATCTATAACATCAAAGACTAAAGAACTAACCATTACACCAATGAACATTTACTGATCATGCACTTATGTTAAATAATATTAAAGCTCAGCAGGTGAAGCAAGAACATAATATTTTTAAAATAAAGGTCAGAGTAAGATTCGAAACACTAGACCTATACCTCAACAGTCAGGGTACTAACCACTACACCAAGGAACATTTATTGATCATATACTCAATAAAGTAAACAATAAACCTCAGCAAGTATTTGAATGAAATAAAACACAAATTAAACCTCACCTCTCAGATGCCGAATTACAGCTCCACCGCCATTGTCCGCTATAGCCGTCTCCATACGCCACCATACGCGCATGTTCACACGCGCCAGCTTCATCTTCACTGAGGCACGTGGATCTCACGCGCCTAAAGGAAAACTATTAAAATACCTTACCATTGCTTCGCTTCTCTTCACCTTTGCCTCTCCTCATCGTCGTGTCGCGGTCGCTTCACCAACGGAGCTATGGTATAGTTTCAGAGGTATCACAAAGCTAGAGCACGGAGGTTCCGGCCAATTGCAGAGATTCGACGGCGTAAAATAGAGGAGGCGACGCGAAAAGAAAATTCGGCAACGTTGTTGCAGAGCGCTATTGCAGATCGGTGTCGTCGAAACCGTCAGAATCGTCGACATCGGAAGCTTAGCATCTCGCCGAAAAAATGGAAAAGAAGAAGGTGCGCCTGGATTTCCGGATCTGAACAGCCTTGAGGCCGTTAAGGCTTCGACCTAGATTGGAATCGCCGAAGAATCACTGCAAATCGGCACACAGCAGAGCATTTGACAAGCTTGCCGGAGGGGGAAGAAACACGGAAAAAACCAGAGGTTTTGCAATAGAAAACGACGGCGGAACCTGCGAAAATCTAGCACAAATCGAGGGAAAACGTCGGACAGAGCAGATCGGCAAAATCTAGTGAAAAATGGCGAGATTCCATCGTCAAGTGATGGTTGCCGGCGTTAGGTGGTGGTTTCTGATCGATGGAGGTGATTTATGATCGGATGCAGAAAAAAAATGAAAAAGGAAATCCAGATATTTTTGTGGTATTTATAGAATTTTGATAATTGCATACCAGGTCCCTCAATTTATATGCATATTTTTTTAAAAAAAAACTCAACCCAAATGAAACTTCTTATTAATTGTACAATAAACCCTAGCCTAAAGTTTGGGGGTGGGCGTCGGGCCAGTTTAATTGATTTTTGGTTGATTCGGTTCTGGTTATTCGACTTTGCCCCTAAAAAGTCAAAAACCAAAACTGACCCGAATAACCCAAATTATCTGGTCCAAATTCGGAATTTGATTTCGGTTTGAAACCGAATTCAACCCGAATAAACCGAATTGAGTGTTATTTTTTAAAAATAGTTACTAAAATTGTATAACTTAATTTAAAATTAAATGAAAATATGTAATTTGTAAGCCCTAAATGCCCTAATTTTAGAATTTATAAGCCCTAAATGCTTACTAAATACAATTAAGTAGATAGTGACAAATTGGGGTCGTCCACGAAGAAGAGAGATTTTCCTAAGGGTTCATGCATATAAGGAAGGATATAAGCCTAGATATATATATATATATATATATATAT